>PJEM01005595.1:0-60116 GCA_004023845.1 Helogale parvula
GACCTATGAGTGAAAACATATGGTATCTGTCCTTCTCCGCCTGACTTATTTCACTTAGCATGACTCCCTCGAGGTCCATCCACTTTGCTACAAATGGCCATATTTCATTCTTCTCATGGCCATGTAGTACTCCATTGTATATACATACCACATCTTCTTGATCCATTCATCAGGTGATGGACATTTAGGCTCTTTCCATAATTTGGCTGTTGTTGACAGTGCTGTTATGAACATTGGGGTGCATGTGCTGCTATGCCTCAGCACTCCTGTGTCCCTTGGGTAAATCCCTAGCAGTACCACATTTAAAAAAAAAAATCTGCAGCATCGCCGCCTCCCTGTTTCCATCCTGCCAGCCTCCGCTGCGGATCCCAGACTCGCCATCACCCACGAGCACGTGACCCAGAGCCTGGAAACGCACGGCTTCATGTATCTATGTGGTTGCTTCACTTCTTGGGAGAACCCTGACCCGTATGGTAACCTTGTTGACTTCTTCCCAGGTGAACTCGACCTCTTAGCACCTTGGCGATCCCCCAAATCTAACGTTACAAGTCAAAGTCAGTTGGGTTCCTAGCTACTCTGGTCAACTTGGGATGCTCCCGCCCTCACCCCCTTCTTCTGTCCCTATCCTGGGTGACACCTGGATTCAGGGGAGTTTTACTCTGGATGTCACAGACAGGGACGTCCTTGACCCTCTGCCCCTTCTGGCCTCTCCTGAGAGTGACCTGTCCCACCAGCTTGGGGGCATTGCCCTCCATTCCTTGCCTCTGTGGTACATCCAAGAGTCCAGTTGTCAAATATTGTACACTTTGTTCTTGGTGACCAAACTGGAGGCATCTTTTGGTCTGCCCATCAGTCCTCAAGGTCACTTCCGGGTCATTCTCTGGATGTTGGGACCTCTCCTCTGTTTCTCCCCAACCACCCTGTGTGCTCAGGCTGCCTGTGAGCCCATCTGCCCAAAGAACTTCCATCCGCTGCTCCGGGAGCCTCTCTGGGAAGCCTCCATTCCCCAGGGCCAGGCGATGCACAGTTAGGAGAGGGCATTTTTAGGGTGGAAAAAGCCAGACTATATGTGTATGGCGCAGGTAACGATCCAAAGCCTTGTTTGAAGAGCCTCATCTTCCAAAAAGCCCAGACTCTGGTTTTGCTTTCTTTTAGGAAACAATGTGTGCAAACAGCGCAGAATTAACAAATCAGGGCCCTGGGTGCTCATCTCGGGGTACCTTCCCCTACATGATTTGGGGGGAAATTTCTTCATTGTCTTGTGTCTTGATTTCCACCCCAACAAAGCAAAAAGAGGGACCGGGTGAGCTGCCAGCTGCTGTGGCTCTCGCGCCCCCGGGGAGGCTCAAAGGTCCTAGGATGTGGCCAATGTGCACTCGGAAAGCCCTCTACTAGCTTCCATTAACATAACTCACAGATAACAAATTACAAAGTAATAAACCAGAATAACTGTAATGATACTGTCAAGCGAACTGTTTTTATTCACGCCCCTCAGATGTGTGAGTTTGGGCGTCCACGAGATTAATTCAGTTCTGACCCTACCTCGAGGTAGAGCCAACCCCACAGGTTAGGAGCTCAGTGCACTTGACCGCCCTCATTTTGGAGGCTAGTCTCAAGTCTTGGATCACCAGCACTTCTGATCAACTGATCAACTGGCTATAAATCAGGGGTTCCCACACCCCTCTCCACAGGTTTGATAATTTGCTGGAACAGCTTACAGAACTGTAGGGAAAGCTTTACTTACTATTATTACTCACTAACTATAAAGGGTACAACTCAGGAACAGCAGAATGGAAGAGACGTGTGGGGCAAAGCAGGCTGAAAGGGCATGGAGCTTCTGTGCCTTCTCATGTCGCTTTCCGGCACCTGGATGAGCCCACCAACACAAAAGCTCCCCCAACCCCTTGATTTGGGGGGGGTTCTGGAGGTTTCATTACATAGGGGTGACTGATTGCATCTTTGGCCAATGTTGATGATTAGCTCAGTCCCAGCCCCTCGCCCTTCCTGCACGCCTTGGTGGTCTTGGTGACCAGCCTCAATTCTGAAAACTGTCTGGGGACTCCCCGGCCACCAGGCATCTTATAAAAGACCCTCGTCACTCCAGACATTCCAAGGGTTGTAGGCGCCGTGTGCCAGGAAGGGACAAAGACCAAATGTCTATTTCCCGTGGCACCGCACCAAGTGTAATACTGGATATTTGTGCCAGCCCGTCAACCCCTCCTTGGCCAACAGCGGAGTCTAACCCAGTCATCCAACCAGACATAAGTAGGGGATCCCTGGAAGAGCATCACTGGGGTGGAATAAGAGGGGGCCCCCTTTCACTAGAGATGAGATGAAACCAACTTCCTGAGAAGGGTCCTCAGCTATTAAACCTCTAGTGTGTTTTGTTTTGTTTTTACAATGTAGTTGATGTGTTTAAAGCGAAATTAATCAACATCAGTGGTAGCAGTTGGAGGTCTGGGCGCAGTGGGGCCAGCCAGGGGGGAGATGCGGGGGCAGCTGCTCTGAAGGCCTCAGGCTCCCGGCTCCTGGAGCCCCAGACCGCACTGCTGGTGGTGCTTCAGAGACTCCCTCCCCCCCCTCCTCCTCCACCAAACCGCATTCCCGGAGAGGCGGAGACTGAAACCAATTTTTCCTGTTGGGACAGGGCAAACGGGGGCCTCGGCCTCCAGCCTCTGGTTCTTCAGGGTCTTCCAGGAACCACAGAGGCCGGGCGGGGGAGCAGAGCAGAGGCAGAGCGGGGCACAAAAGAAGCGACTCATGAGTTAATTACTTGTAAATCTCATTGCAGAAACCACATCACTTTAAAGTTTTTTTAAACCACCTGAACATAATAAATTCCACTGGGGGATGCCTGGGTGGGCTCTGTAGGATAATTGGAACGAGAATCAGTATATACATACACGATATATTAAATTGTCTTGAGGACCCTTTGATCCTTGTCTGTGCCTAGGAGGCCGATTTCTCCCACCCTTGCTCTCCTGGGATCAGGGTCGGAGGATACGGTTTCCCTCTTTCTAAAAACCAAGGATTACGTCATTTTATTACTTTTTCCCTTTTTATCCTATTTTCCTTTTTTTTTACTTACTCTTATTTCAAAATCATTTCTATTTTTCAATAAATCTGTAATTGGAAATTATATATGCACATAGCCTATGCCTTCTCTTTTAAGACTTAATCTTTTTCCAAGATGTAGCACAAAGAAATGTTTTCCTTCTTCCTCAAAAAAAAAAGGGAGATCTAGGGGTCCCTGGGGAGCTCCGTCAGTTGAGCATCTGACTCTTTTTTTTTTTTTTGAGACAGAGAGAGACAGCATGAGCAGGGAGGGTCAGAGAGAGAGGGAGATACAGAATCTGAAGCAGGGTCCAGGCTCTGAGCTAGCTGTCAGCACAGAGCCTGACGCGGGGCTCGAACCCACGAACTGTGGGATCATGACCTGAGCCGAAGCCGGACGCTTAACCGACTGAGCCATCCAGGCGCCCCTGACTCTTGATTTTAGCTCAGGTCATGATCTCATGGTTTTGTGAGTTTGAGCCCTGAATTCGGTTCTGTGCTAACAAGGCAAAGCCTGCTTGGGATTCTCTCTCCCCGCCTCTCTCCGTCCCTCCTTTGCTCACGCTGGCTCTCTCTCTCTCTCTCTCTCTCTCTCTCTCTCAAATATAAATAAGTACACTTAATAAAAAATAATAAAAAATAAAAATACAATTTATATTTCTGGGGCGCCTGGGTGGCTCAGTTGGTTAAGCATCCAACTTCGGCTCAGGTCATGATCTTGTGGTTCATGGGTCCGAGCCCCACGTCGGGCTCTGTGCTGACAGCTCAGAGCCTGGAGCCTGTCTTTGGATTCTGGTTCTCTCTCTCTCTCTGACCCTCCCCTGCTCATGCTGTCTCTCTCTCTCAAAAATAAAATAAAAACATTAAAAAATTAAAATAAATAAATAAACAAAAACATTTTTTAAAAAGATCGTCAGGAGACCAGAGTTTCCCAGTCCTTTCACTAAGCGTCTGTGACCCTGAACTTGTCAGTCCACTTGTAGGTCTGCCGGCCTCATGCAAGGAACCTTCCCCTGGGCTGCGTGAAACCCTGCGCGCCCACAGAGCACGCGGCCTCCGGGGAGCTGCCCCCGACCCAACCCGACGGTGAACGCCCCGGCGTCTGGCCTGACCCAACGCGGTAACTTTATGCTGGTGGAGGGGTCGACAATCCACGTTGGCACTGCCACCCCAAGTCCTAAAACCAGCTCTGGTGTTCACAAGCCGTAAGCCAACAAGCAAGCCCTGAACGCTTGTCTGGACATCTGCATCAGTAAATGGGCGGGGGGGTGGGCTCCCTGACCTTCGAAGTCCCTTCAGTCCCAACATCCATGGTATCACGATTTTCTTTGCTAATGCAAGGAAAGGAGTAAGAAGATTATATGAAAAACTCTAAATCTATCCTAATAAGAACCCTGTGCATTGATTTCTGAAGCAGGCCTTTTTACTTTTTTAGTTTTTAAGTTTTATTTATTTATTTTGAGAGAGAAGGAGAGAGAGGGAGGTGCAGCGAGAGAGGGAGACAGAGAATCCCAAGCAGGTTCCGAGCTGTCAGCACAGAGCCTGACATGGGGCTCGATCTCACAAACAGTGAAATCATGAGCGGAGCGGAAGTCAAGAGTTGGACGCTTAACTGACTGAGCCACCCAGGTGCCTCAAAAAGCACCCTTGTTTTTTTTAAAAAATGGAACAAATAAGGACATAAATAGGCAGACAAGACACATCTGGCCCAGCCTTGGCTCTGCTGGGAAGCTGAGGGACAGGTCAGGACGCATAGAATCGGGTCACGGCGAGCGTGCTTCCAGAGAAGGGAGGTCTCATCCTCCACTCTGCGCAGATCTGTCTTTATTAACTACAAAGCGCCTACAAAGCGCCACCGGCCTTCCCACAGGTTGTAAATCAGGGGGTTGCTAGGAAATGGCAATACCACGGGGCGCCCGGGAGGCTCGGTCCGTCAAACGTCTGGCTTCAGCTCAGGTCGTGGCCTCGCGGTTGGTGGGTTCAAGCCTCGTGTCGGGCTCTGCGCTGGCAACCTGTCATCATGGAGCCTGCATTAGATGCTCTGAACCCACTCTCTCTGTCCCTCCCTCACTTGTACGCTCTCTCAAAATAAATAAACAAATAAATAAATAAAACATGAAAAGAAGCGGCCATACTACAATGTGTAGGGAAGTCCAATCAGGGTCATCACCCATCATGCTGTCTGTCCCTTTGCAATGAAAAGTTTGGGACAAGTTGATCTCTGAGTTGGCCCGTGTCTCCTGGCAAACGGATCTGTTTCCTTTGGCGGACCATGTGCTCTGTGTGATCCGTCCTCCTCGGACCCGCCTGCCGGGGAATTTCAGAACAAAGGTCTGGCTTCGCGGAGTCCTTTTTCTTACCTTGAGCTTGAGCTCTCCGGTGTAATTGTACCCAACACTTCATTCTCCCTTCACGGTTTTCGGTTTTCCTGAGGCACCGAATTGTTCTCAGTGACTTATTTCCTTCATCCATTCGGTCGAGCAGGCTTACGGAAAACTGGAGCAGGAAGTGCACCCCCTTCCCCTCCTTGTGTATGCTGTGGCGCCTCTTACTGACGTCTCGCACAAGCGTGGTGCACTTGTTATAGGCTCGAGCCAGCACAGCTACTTGATTATTAATGAACGCCCATGGTTTACATTAGGTTCACGCTCGGTGCTGCGTTTTCACAAACACATAATGCCACGTGCCCACCATTGCGGTATCTTCCAGAATAATGACTGTGCCCTAAAAGTCTCCTGTGCGCCACCTCTCCGTCCCTCCCTCCCCCATCATTCCAGGCGACCGCGGTCTTTCTGCTGCCTGCATAGTTCTCGCCCCTTCCGGAATGTCACGTAGCTGGAGTCACACAGCATGCTTGTGGCCTCTTCAGCCTGGTCTCTGTCACTGACCAATGTGCATCTGAGTGTCCTCTGTCGCTTTGTGACTTGCTAGCTCACTTCTTTTTATCACAGAATCATATTCCATTGTACAGACATGCCACGGTACATGTGTCTCTCCCCTACTGAAGAACATCTTGATTGCTTCTAATTTTTTGGCCATTATGAAGAGAGCTATGATTTCTACCAATTTTCATTGCTATTATTTTTTTGTTTTTTTTTTTAATGTTTATTTATTGTTGAGAGACAGAGAGAGACAGAGCATGAGCAGGGGAGGGACAGAGAGGGGGGAGAACACAGAATCCGAAGCAGACTCTAGGCTCTGAGCTGTCGGCGCAGAGCCCGACGTGGGGCTCAAACTCAGGTGGGGCTCGAGATCATGACCTGAGCCGAAGTCGGATGACTAACCAACTGAGCCCCCCAGGCGCCCCTCTATTATTTTATGGTAAGCTAACCCAAAGCCCTTTTGGAAGTAGATGGGCGTATGAATCAGGATTGCAGCCTGCTTAAAAAGTGGCTTGCATTATATATTTTTATATACTCACATTCACTCTTACGAATATATTAAAATCATACATTTTGAAACCCAGCTAATTGTATCAAGTTCACCATAGATGTGGCTGAGAGAACTGGCCATGCGTGAAGACCACGCCATCCTTCCTGCTGAGTCTGATGTGGATCAAGCACAAAAGCCCGCACGGGGACCTCCAGACGCATGAGAATTTTCGATGCGAGAATTCTCTCGCTATCTTGCTGGATTATAACTGGAATCGTTGCCCATCAGAAACAAGCAGACAAAACTGCACTTTCTGCTCTTAATGCCACTTCAGGTCCTTAGCCTGTAACTAATTATTTTCATTAGTACCAATACGTTCGCACTAGGCACGAGAAGTGTGCACAGCCCGGGTGATACGCCGGAAATATAAAGGGCGGGAGATCTCCATGGGGCATTTACTGGGTTAGGCTTCTGCAGGATCGGAGCCCCAGGTGGGATTGAACACAACCCCAGACTGAGTATTTTTAATTTTTATTTTTATCAAGGCGAAACAAAAGAGCATGTCTGTTGCTCTGCTCAATTTCTTTGGGTTCCTTTAACTCTTAGCAGTTTCTTCTGATTGTTACTTCCACGTGTGTAAGTGCAGCCACACCGCTCTGTCGCAACTAATCCGTTTCGGAATCATCTATTACGATAGTGCAGGATTGAGGGCGCCTGTCTCTGGACATAGTCACAGCATTACTTTAGGTTAGATCAGTGCTCACTATTTCTGCCAGCAGAAACCGTAAGTGCTCTCCGCTGCTGAGTCAAGCAATAAACCGTGATTATATCCTTTCTTTTAAAACGTTTTTTTTGTTCCCAAAGTTACTAGTGGCCTTATATTTGGATTTCCTTTGTTTTATCTGCACCTGTGCCGTCACCCACACCCCTTAACACCTTCTCACGCTGCAGGGCTAAACCCTTCTGATGACCAGTAGCTTCCGTTTTCGTTTCCAGGAGACTCCTTGGGCGCTCGGCTCTCTAATCCCAGCCAGTCTGTCCTCTTTGCGGCTGTGTAAATTAGTCCTTGGACTTCCCATCACCACCACCCTGGAAATTCCCTGGGCTCCTTGAATCCCTTCTTTCTGGGATTTCCTGTCTTCCTTGTTTTTGGCTGTTGTTGGCTCCTCCCCCATCCTGAGGGACCACATCTTCCAGTAGCTTCCTAAGAAAGTACGCAGAGCTAGCCGAAAGATGGGTGCTGGAGCCAGAGAGATGGGGATCAAAACACCAGCTTTCTCACCGCTGAGGCTGGAGAAGGCGGCTTCTTGTCTGCTGGCCAAGGAAGCATCCTCCCACTGCGCCCTAGAATTAAATGCACCCACTCAGCTGTGCCGGAACATGGCAGCCTCCCCAACGGGCCCAACTGGCGGGCCACCTGCTCTCTGTAGGCCAGCAGAGCCCGAAGAGCAGAGGGGGAGGGCACAGGGGTGGAGCCCAGGTCCTTCTCAACGTCTCAGGTCGCATAAGTCACAGCATGAAGGCTGGGCTGGCCTGGACATCAGCATTTTTCAAGGTCCCTGGGTGATTCGACACCGCAAGGGCACGAAGCCGGCTGTGAATCTGGCTGCAGTGGGAGGAAGGAGAAGGCAGTCCCCGTAGGCTTCAGCCTCCCCTCGCCCCGCCCCTGGGACCCCACTCTGCCCGCCCCCCAAGCTTCCTGCCTCCTTCCACTTCCTCATCGGTGACTGTTCAGTTATATGATTCTGTCCAGTTTCACCCAGGACTGAGCTTGCGTTTTGGTCTCTTGTTCTTGCTTTGAGAGGGATTTCCAAAAGTTGGTGGTAAAAAGGTGTCCTCTGCCATCTCAAAAGCAAACTACTGAGCAAAGCCAAACTGAGCGGTTTCTTTTACCAATCGTTTTGCTTAAACATTTGAGAAAGGACCCAGAGAGATAACAAGTGGGTCTCTTTCTATGAAGATATTTGTTTTTTGAAAAAGGAATAACAGGTTAAGGGTCATGGGAGCCCAGGGCCATGTGTAGATGGTCTTCAGCCCACACGTGACCTGGGGGACCCAGACCTGCCCACACAGGCGTGGGGTGGGTGCGGTGGAGGGTGGGGGTGGGGGGCATGGCCATCCTCTGCTTCCCCACGTGAGCAGGGAGCCCCGACTTGGACACTCCCTGCAGCTGCGTGATCTGGGCTGAGGCACCTGAGCAGAGGCACATCTGAATGGGTGTTTGTGAACTGGAAGGCGTTCATCAGAGGTGTTGTCATTAGAATAATCCGCCCAATATTTTTCCCTTCAAGCCAGACAGGTCATCTCAGCTGTCTGCCAGTTTTCCCACAGAGCTTACCCTTCTGCATGGCCGGATGAAGAGGGAGGAGGGGGAGGGAGGAGGGGGAGGAGGAGAGAGAGGGAGGAGGGAGAGGGAGAGAAGAAGGAGGAGGGAGAGGAGGGGAAGAGGAGGGGGAGGGGGAGCGGAGGGGGAGCGGAGGGGGAGCCGAGGGAGAGAGCATCTTCTCCACTGTCACATTCAAATACAATATCAGGTTAAGGAGAAAACAAAACATAAAGACAAACATGAAATATCCTATATTTTTAAACCAGTCGGACATCTAAATTCTTACGTGTATTTTGGGGAGGAAAAGCCTAGGGTAGCACGGGCTGGATTTCAGTGAGAAGTGGGGCGGGGGGCAAACCACATCGTTAGCACAGACGACAGCGGAAATGGATGATTTCGGTTCTGGAGGCTGAAGGCCCAGGATCGAGCACGGTCAGGCTCTGGCGCCGTCTCCCTTCCCGGCTGCGGATGGACGGCCCTTCTGGCCGCGCCCACACGACGGAGAGGGCTCAGCAGTGTCTCTTTCTCTTCTTACAAGGCCACTAGTGCTATCAGATCAGGTCCCCACCCTCATGACCTCATTTCAGCTCCTTAAAGGACCTGTCTCCAAGCACAGTCACATGGGGGTTAGGGCTTCAGCAGAGGAATTCAGGGGTGGGAGGGGTATGCGATTCAGGCCACAGCAGGCCACCTCCTTCCACATGTCACTTTTGTCTCCCTGGATAAGCAGTGATGGATGGTGGTAAAGTTCTGGGTCTAAGACAAAAGCCTGGTCTAAACCAGAAGTAGAAATAAACTGGAATTCACATAACTGAGACTATGGGTTGAGGCCAGGCTGGTGTCCCGGGTTGGAGACTGTTCTAGACTCTGGGGCATCATTAGTAAGAGCAGTTTCCTAAGGCACTGTCTGCACATGAAGGCTCTTGGGCACAGTATCCTCTGAGCCCTGGAAACTCTCCACCGCGACCCCACAGCATAGCTGTCGTCATTCGACGATTCTGGAAGCATTTCCTTTAGAAAGCCCTTCGGAGAGGGCTGTGGAAAGACTGCTTTTCTGCCTCTGAAACCACATGAAGACAGAAGGCACCGAGTGTTGGTGGTGACGTCACAGGATCTGCCACCACGGGGTTCAGAGTTCTCTGCGGTTTGACATACTGGCCAGCTGTCCGGCCCGCCTTCCGCCTGGCTGGTGGGACGGCCACGGGAGACAGAGAAAGCTCCCGTCCGTTGTGTGTCTTCCTAAGGAACTTCCTTAGCCTTTATCTAATGAAACCGTGTTCATAATTATTCAGCTGAGCTCGGTTTCCGGAACAGTATACATGAGGAAAATCGCATTCCTCCAGGACGGGGCCAAAAATATCTTCCAAAGCCACAAGAATAAAAGGGTTCTGCCACTTTTTTTTTTCTTGAAAAGGACATAAATCATAATGAAACATGCTCAAATTCAAGATTTACTTTCCACCAAAACATCCAGATTGTGTCCTGGCGTTGGTTGGGTTACTCGTCTAAGAGGCCCCGTCCAGCCTCTGTCGACACCCCTCCACGGGGGTAATTAATGCTCAAAACGAACGCTGATTCCAGGGCACAGGAAAGCCCTGAATCGTCATTCATGATGAACTACTGTGCAGTGGGATACAGAGAAAGTGTGCTCAGATATTTAGCCGTCCTCGCCAGTTTGCTAACTTTCAGTCATACAGAAACAATGGCTTGATGTGTACTTTTTAAATTTCATCATTACGGAGCATATTGTCCGGCTACAAGGACAGAGCATGTTTTGTTTGATGGTTTGTTAGCACGACTGATCATTTTTTGAACTTGGCCACGACGTGGAGGCCTCCACCTGTGCTCTCGCCTAAGCCCCGGGAAGGTCAGGGCAGGCCTGCCAGCAACAACACGCCATTTCAGGCTCTTTTTATCTCTCTGCTCCAACACTCCGAGCATAAGACTTTCAGCTTCATGTTTTTTACCTCATGGCCTCAAGGTGGCTGCTCCAGCTCCAGACTCCTCCTCGGGTTTATATTTCAAACAGGAAGAAGAGGGCAAAGGGAAGGAAGATAAGGTGGTGCTACATCATGAAAGCAAAGAAATTTCCAGAAATTCCTGGCACATTTCCCACACGACTCAGAGCCATGGCACCTGGCCAGCCCTGGCCGCAGAGGCCTTGCGAAGTGTGGGTATATTAGCTGGGCACTGGGTGCTACCCTGAACAAAACTGGGCTTCTCATAATTAGGGGGAAAAGGGAGTATGTTTCTCAAGTAGGCAAGTAACAGTGTCTCCCCCACACAACCGCCAAGAACAGGGACTCCTGGGAAGGCTTGGTCTCTGGCCTAACGGGTCACACGAGAGACAGAGCGGCCCCTTCATCATGCCTGGATGACTCTGTCCACACCAGAGGCTACCAGAGGTCAAATCTCTGATCAACCCGTATGTGCAAACTGGGTTAGGGCTCAGACCACCACCAAGAAGAGATCATCAGAGAGCCCTGCTTAGAGCGGCTACAGAAGGAAGAGGCAAATGGACCGAAATTGTTCTAGAAGGTAATTTGGCAACTCACGTCAAAAGTTTTGAGAAATGGGAACTTCTACTTTTGAAGAGGCTCCCGTCCCCAGATCCCTGAGCAGTTGTGAGACCCGGGCCTCAGCCTCTCAAGGCCGCTGGACACGGTCATTTGTTCCTTCCTCAACCCGCGCTGGTTTTAACGGCAGCCCCAGATTTTCCACGCCGAGGGCCCGAGGGGCAGTATCCCAGCAGGGCTTGCACAGCAAGACGCTGGCATTTTCAGATTGTGGGTTATTTAGGCTGTGCGGGGGTGAGTGTGGGTCACCAGAAGACCAGAACCAAAGTCCTGTTCCCACACCATCTGTGACTGATTGGCCAGTTTCTATGGCAACCCCCAAACCCAACTCATGTGACAGTATTTATTTATTTCAACGTATCTAAGGGGAGACATAGACTGTTTTTCTTTAAATTAATCACATTAGGAAAAGTATGACTTATCAACACATTTTAAAGTGATATATTTTGTGATAAATGTAGGCTCCAATGTGAATTAGAAGTTATGTACATATTACAGCATCAAAAAAAAACCCTGATTCTATGAACTGCCTGGAATTTTGGGGGGCGCCTGGGTGGCTCAGTCAGTTAAGCATCTGACTTAGGCTCAGGTCATGATCTTACGGTTCCTGAGTTCGAGCCCCACATTGGGCTCTGTGCTGACAGTGTGGAACCTGCTTGGGATTTTCTCTCTCTCTGTCCTTCCATCCCCCCCCCTCTATTTCTCTCAAAATAAATAAATAAACTTAAAAAATGAGTTTTCATCACTGAGGTTTTTTTTATATACATAAATCTCATATTTTGCTTCTAAATGAAAAGTAAAGACAGAAGGTTCCAGATGCTGTGGTAAGTGCTCCTCAGCAAAACTACAATGTGGGCGTTGAGTAATCTTTATTCCTCTCAAATGACAGGCAAAACTAGACATCAGAGTCATTACATTTTTAGCTTCTCATATTGAACAAATTTAATGTTGATCCAATGAAAAAGAAAATTTGTATTATGACCAATTTGTAGATATTTTATCATTCTGTTCTCTTTGTTAATCCTTTTCTTTTCCCTTTTTTATTAAAGTTTTTTTTAATGTTTTATTTATTTTTGAGAGAGAGAGACAGAGAATGAGTGGAGGAAGAGCAGAGAGAGAGGGAGACACAGAATCCGAAGCAGGGTTCTTCGGCTCCAGGCTCCGAGCTGTCAGCACAGAGCCTGATGTGGGGCTTGAACCCACAAACCGTGAGATCATGACCTGAGCTGCAGTCGGACACTTACCCGACTGAGCCACCCAGACGCCCCGCTCCTCATTTTCATACTCATGTTCCTTAAATTTGCTTTTAATCTGAGTTGCCTTATGGGTATGAGTTTTACGCCGGAAATGGCTTCACGGTGGAGTGGACTTAGCCGGGAGAGGGCCCAGCTCGAGGGCCCGAGGGGTCAGCACCACTGGGCTCCACCTTGAAGATTAAAAGAACTTTAATCATTGTTTTACTTAAAAAAAAAAAAAAAGAAGAATCAGGAGCCCTTCTCTGCCTCCGATGACACCCCTTGGTCCACTTGGACAAATCCGTTCTGCCCCAAGTCGTTACTTGCTAGCCCCTCGGCCCCCCGGGTTGAGGGGCCGCCCTTTCCAGCCGGCGGGCTCTTCCCCAGCTGGACTCTGGTCAGCCGTGGGGAGCAAGGAAGGCCACTGCTCTGACCAGAGAGAAGCATCCAGCCATGCTGGCCCGCGGTCAAGATGAACCACGCCTGCCGGCCTCCCCGGGGAGCCGGGAAGTCGGCAGCTGTGGAAACACAGGCCTGTGGGTCTCAAAGCGCAGACGACCACGTCCCCCTGACCCGGTGTTTCTCCGCAACATTCCCTACACATGACTCTCAGCCCTGCTCTTGGAATGTGGTAAACTGAGGAATGTAACACAAACACAGGCCGATCGGGTCCTCCGGCTTTTCCCGGGGCCGCCCACCGAGCTGGGTCTTACGAGATCAGTTCCTCTGTGTTGGAGGTTTTCGGCCTATTTACTTTTTAAACCAGAAACTGTAAGTCTGCTCGTAAGAGGAAGTTCCTCTTCCTTTACGTAAAGCGACTGGGGATGGGGGTTGGGTTTCAGGCATCGGTAACCTTTCTCCCAGGCTGAGAGCACCTGGGTCTCCTTCTATGGGATTAGCTCTTCCCCTTCGAACAATCTGATGGAATGAAAATCCCAGCAAGCTCCTCCCACTGGGTGTGGAAGAGGCCGTGCTCTGGGAGCCAGATTATTTTCACTTCCAAGCCCCACGGGTGCCTCAACCTCACATCCCTTCTCAGAGTTCCTGACACCCTTCCAAGAGTGTCCCTTTCCCTTAATCTGGACTCTACCTGAGAATCCTGTGTCCGCCTAGGAGATCACCCTTGTTTGCTCCGAATCAGCTTCCTGGGCAGGACTTTGTTTTATCTCAAATGTATATTCTTGGGTCAAAACACATGTCTGAGGTGCAGACTAGCTTCTCAGACGTGGTGGAACTCTGGCCCACAGATGCGTTCTCCAGGATCCACGAGTTCTTTACAAAAAATTTTACAGGTTTTCTTTTCTACGCAAAACTTCAAAGGGTGAACACAATCCTCTCCCGGTGGGCGGTGGTGCTCACAGCACTCCAGATAAGATGTTCATATATTCATGGATATTGACACCGAGCAGAGGGACAATTGCAGGGACACTGACTTTCCAGGACAGGAGGGATCTGGGGGCAGCGAAACGGTTCAGGGAAGCCCGGATTTTTCACTTTCTCTTCCCTCTAAGGAACTGCTCTTGGTGAAGCTGAGTTTGGTTCAAGAAACAGGAGAAAGCAGTGTGGGTAAACTCTTGAGCGAAAGCCACTGATCGCTAGAGCAACCTCCTCTTCTTGCACTGTGATCCTAAATGCTAAAGGTTCAAGGGCAGAGCAACACGTGTGGGTGGTGATGATCAGCCCTGTTGGGGAAGCCAGGGGGGCGGCCAGTGCTGGTCCCTGGGGAGCTGCGCTGAGCTCTGGTTCCTATAAGCTTCTCCCTGCTTCTACAAGCTCCAGCGCCCTGGCCTAGGTAAATGGGGAATTTAATCCTACAGTGAGGGGTGTGTGTGATCTCTTCCTATTAGTCGTTTATCCACTAACAAACTACAGCTGTTGTCAAATGTGAGCTTACCTTGCTTTAGGTACGTGGAAAGAAGAAACAGCAAAGGAAATATTGCTGAGAGAGACACAGACTAGCCCTTGGTGTTGAGGCCAGGGGGTGGAAAGAGTTTCACCGGCGGAATTTATCCAGTTTTCCTGCCTGAAACGTTCATGCCCTTGGTTAAGAAAGGTGAGGGGAGGGTACCGTAGCCCGAAGGCTGTTTCCTGATTCCCTCCCTCTCCCCCAACCCCATCGGACACGGGACCTCAGCTCATCAGCAGCCCGGAGGGAGTTAAGAGCTGAGGACCCTCAGGTGTTCTTGCCAAAGCAAAACAACACAAAACCAGAAATCTTATCTGGCCTCTGGGGGTAATTTTCATTATACCAGGAGGGTGGAATGGGCCAGATTCAGAATGTGGGGAATTTCTACTGACCAACAATCGGGTTTATTGCCCATAAATGTCGTTAAAGAGAGAAAGAGAGAGAAAGGAGGGGACTATTATAAATGAAGAGAGACTCAGAGAAGTCCCAGTCAAACGCAACACGTGGGTCTTTTCAGGACCCTGATTGGAACAAACCAGCTGTGAAAACACATTATCGAGGCGCTGGGGGGTGTTTGTGCGTGGACCGGAGTCAGAAGGCTGTGGTGGTGTGTGTCCCGTGTAACCTGAGACTCCCCCAAACCCCTGTCCTGGGGTCACTGTAAGCTAGCAGCTTAGAGAGGAACTCCCACAGGACTTCGGAGGGGGCCAAAAGCGGTCAGTCCCCCAAGACTGTTTTGGCAGGACAGACAGACACAGAGGGGTTGATGAATTCCAGGCCGTCCTCCCTCCCGTGTGGCTCACTCAGCCCTTCTCCCCGACCACCAGGTCTGCTGACCGGCTGCGGCCCTGAGCCGGTCCCCAGATGCTTGGCAGATGTCCATGGTGGCCCGAGCTGTCATTATGCAAGAGTTCTTGTGAACTGTGTTAGGTTGATAATGACGTTGCACTTGGAAAAAAGAGAAAGTCCCAGGGCACCTGGGTGGCTCAGTCGGTTGAGCATCCAACTATTGATTTCAGCTCAGGATACGATCCAGGGTTGTGGGATCGAGCCCCGCGTCAGGCTCTGCTCTGAGTCTGGAGCCTGCTTGGGATTCTCTCTCCCTCTCTCTCTCTGCCTCTCCCCTGATCACACATGCACACGCTCTCTAAGATAAATAAAATGAAAAAAAAATTTTTAAAGGAACGTCTCCCTCTGTTATAGGTACAAACTGAAGATCTTATGGGTAAAATCTGTTCTGTGTAGGACCGGCTGTAAAAGATGCTTAGAAACAAAGGTTGGGTTTTGCCGGAGGCCTGATCAGCATGGAGCCATGGGACGGGCTGGGGAGGCTGGGAGGGGACCCCAGGGAGGCCCTTCCCTTAGTTGCCCCTGGCATCTGCTGTGTTTGCCCATTTAAGAAGAAAAGGGGGAGGGAGGAACCAGTTGAGGAAATGGAGAAGATCCTCAGGACTCACTCAAGAACCCCCCCACCCCCAGTGCGACTAGCAGCAGGCAAAATTGCACCACTCCCCAAAGATGAGATAAGGGGCAGGAAGGAAAACCGGACAGTCCTTCAATGCTCCCTGGGCAGGTGGGTTACAAACAGGCAGGGAAAAAAAGGGAAAAAACAAAACCAAAAAAACCCCCCAAAAACCAGGGAGGAAAATCTGGAGGTGGCAGGAGGCTGATGAACTCGCTCACACTCGAAGAAGAAAGAGAACCACTGAAAACTCTCTTTCACTTTAACCCAGAGTGAGACGTGTTACCTGTGTGAGCAGGTCCTGAGGTGCTTACATACCAGGGGGGAGAATCCGTGACTTTGCCATCCTGAGATGGGTGGGGGCCGTTGGTTTTTCTTTTTTTAATTTTTTTAATGTTTGTTTATATTTGAGAGAGAGGGGTGGGGACGGGCAGAGAGAGGAGACACAGAATCCAAGCGGGCTCCAGGCTCCAAGCTGTCAGCACAGAGCTCAGTGCAGGGCTCGAACCCACGAACTGTGAGATCGTGACTTGAGGCTCTTAACAAACTGAGCCACCCAGCCGCCCCAGCTGTTGGGCTTTTTAAAAATGATGTTTAAAATAAAATAAAAAAATAAAAATGATGTTTGGAGGACAGGGTTCCAGACATGTGTATGCACTTTTTAAAAAGTACCTTCAAAATCGACATTTCAAAATATGTAACTGTGACATAGAACTTTTAATAGGAAAAATGTAAAAATCCTCATTCTTGGGGCGCCTGTGGCCCAGTGGATTCAGCATCTGACTTCAGCTCAGGTCATGATCTCACGGTTTGTGAGTTCGAGCCCCGTGTCGGGGACCTTGTTGGCAGTTTGGAGCCTGCTTGGGATTCTCTCTCTCCCACTCTCTCTGCCCCTCCTCTGATCCTTGTGGGTGCGTGCTCTCTCTCTCTTTAAAATTAAATAAACTTAAAAAAATCCTCATTCTCTGAGGCATCGTTTTGGGCAGGACAGAAGCTGGTGGTGCAGGACCGGGTGTGGCCAGCGAGAGGCAAGGGACAAAGCTCATTCTTCAAGGCTACGCTTCCCAGCTCCACTTCTGGGTCCGTTTAGGATTCCAGCTGGTGGCCACAAGGCTTCTTCAGGTTTCGGAGGCAAACTCTGCCAGGATTACTTAAAATGGGAATTGTTTTCTAAATGGGGATTATTTACAAAGAGGAATGTTATATTCGCAATCGTAAGCAGAAGGAAATATTTCTTATTGGAAAGATAAATGATCAGTGTTCATAAACTGTGCTGAGGTCAGTAAATCCAGACAAAATGTAAACCCAACAGAGCCAAAGCCAAAGGAAAAAAAAATACTGCCTGATGTTTTAAAAGAGATAAAGGGTATTCTGAGCGTCTTATCTCAGGATAAGAGAGCAGGGAGGGAGGAAGTGGGAGAGTCAGATGACCTGGGGGGTGCCCAAGGCAAGAGAGAGAGAGAGAAGTGTATGCGGGCTGCACAATGAGGAGGTATTCAGAGTGCAAAGATGGAGCCAGCTCAGTCCTGCCGGCAGCCTGACCCCAGGTCCCCATATGTCCTTGTCCCACAATCAAGTGACAGTAACATGGTTGGGCCGTTGGGTGGGGAGCAGAGGCGCAAAATCTTCTAAAATGTCCAGTTGCTGGTAGTTTTCCCTGGGAAGGGGGTCAGCACCCACCCCCACCGCCATGTAGGCTGCGTTGGCCTAAGTATTATTCTGAGTTGAAAGCAACTGAGATTCAACAAGTCAGGGAGAGGTCTCTGCTCTCTGGTCAACTGTCTAAGAGCAGGGCATAAATTCCCTTTGTGAAGGTGTCTCCTGCCCACTCGCCCCCAGGCTCTTGCCAAGTCCCGCCCCTCCTCTGCCCCCGTGCCAGAAGGATGAGAGACCTCTTATCACCAGAGACAGAGAGTGGCACCAAAACAGGTTTGCAGAGCCAGACTTGGCTGGAAGAACCCTCGTCGTCCATTAGTCCCCCTATGTTTTCTAGTTACTTCCCCATTACGTATCGCCTCTTGAAGCCCAAACTCCCTTTTTTTTTTAAATGGTTTGTAAAACCCCCCAAGTCAACTGCTTTTTAGAGTTTCACTTTTTTGCCCCTGTGAAATCTCACGTACATAAATGCTGATAAGAATCGTGTGCCTTTTCTCCTGTTACAGCATTTAAAAAAATATTTTTTAGTTTAATTTGCAGGCCCTTGGGACTGAACCAAAGGGGGTAGAGGAAAAGATTTTTCTTCCCTGACAATACATGCAAGGACTATTTAAACACACAACATGGAGCTCTGAGGATTAATTACTATTCATCTAAGGCGGTTAAGATCCTTGAGGCCACCCGTGTCCTACCAAGAGCAGGTAGAAATACACTACGGGCCCAAGCCCTTCCCAAGTCCAAACAGAATATGCGGCACCAGCTAGACCTGCTCAGGTTTTGACACAGAGGCAACTACAGTACTGGTTTGAGCATTATTGCACACCACAATTTAAAAAAGAAAAAACAGCTTTATTGAGACATAAAGTAAAGCAAACATAAAATATACCGCACATTTAAAGTGTACAATTAGGTAAGTTTTGACACACGCAGACATAGTGAGCGTGCCTGTCGCTCCTCACCAGTTTTCTCAGGCCCTTTTGATATCAAAGTAATTTCAGGTGCCAAGATAGCAGGATGTTCGGGTGTGATGGTTTCTCACCCATTATTCTGGACTTTCATGGGCGACTTGCTCAGATCTCTGGTTTTCTCTTCAACCCCTTTTCCTCGCACGCCCCTCCCACGCCCGACACCCTGACCCCAGGCGCGCCCAGCTGCCTTCATCACTGACCTCCTGAACCTCACACCCACCCACGGGGGCGGTGGGTCCTCTGTGGGCTCCCGGGGCTCTGGGGACGCCCTGAGGAGGGTTCCGGGTGGGGAGGAGGCAGCAAAGCCAGGACGCCAGACCCTGGAAGATGTCACGTCTTCATGGAGGCTACGTTTGATCCAGTCCCACCATGACACGAATATGAAAAGTTTTAAATAAAATACTGATGTTATTAAAAATGGTGTTTTGATATTACTTGGCAAAAACACTATAGTATCAGCATCGATACTTCGATGTGATACGAGCAAAAGATGCCTGGGCTGTGCCACCAGGTGACCCCGAGTAAGGTGACTTTGGTCTCTCAGATGCCCTTGCAGTTAGCTCAGAATAAAAAATCTGGGGATGCCACGTTTTAATCCACTCAAGGATCTGGGTGTGTATAGTAGACCTGTCTGTGGCTGTTCTGATCTTGCTTCTATTTCAAAAATCCCTGAAATGTGACACTTTGCAAATGATGTATTTGCGAAGCAGATACCTGTCATGTAAAATTAAAATTTCAACTGGAAATATGTGGTGGCTCCAATTGTTCTGAGTGTTTTTTTTTTTATTTCTGTTTGTTTATTAATTCATTGTAACGGAACCAGACAATATGGGTCCAAGCGTCCTTTTGAAATGTCACACTTAAATTTAGGGGGTACATTTACACTTAAAGTTCCTCATAATTTTTAATATGAGCATGTAGCATCTTTCCAACATTCTTAATTAGCTTTAAAAGAGTTAAATTGATATAATACTGTGGGAATACACACCTGTACGTATTTAAATGACCAAACCATCCGAATAAAAGATAAATAATGGTGCTGATCCCGCTTTTAAAAGTGGACCGAACGTTTAAAAAAATGCATTTATCTGTATGTTTCCCCCTCAGAGATAGGATCTCATAATTGCATGAAATTGCATCTGAGATTCCAGATGTCCTGTGCCTCTATCTTTCGTGCTCCTCTGGAGAGACATTAAAATTCTTGATGCTTTTCTGACTTGAAAGGCGCCTCAGGAAGGCTGACAAACTGGATGGTCCGGAACTGCACACGGTAGAGAGGAGACCAGAGCAGATGGAGCGTCCGATACAGAAAGAGGTAGAGGGAGGGGGGGCAGACATGGCTACAATGGGGGTGCTTCTGCGAGCCCCCCGTGAGCCCCTGCATGGTGGTCTACAGTGCAGCGCTCCAAAGGTGGGAAAACAGAAGCTAAAACAACGTCACTGGCCCTGCCTGGTCTCCTGCACGTGCCTCTGGCACTTCCTCTCCTTCCCCCCTCCTGCTCCCTTTCTCCTTTCTTTCTCTTCCTGCTCCCTTCATGAGCAATCCTGCCCTGAAGTCATGAAGGCGTCTGTGAAGAATCGGAGCCCAGGCAGGGCCGGGAGAGCCCCAGCTAGGGCACAGAGCCGGGCAGGGTGAGGAGGAGGGGGTCCATGTGGTGAGAGGGTGGTAGAAATAGACTCTTGATCAAAGAGGTGAGGACGCTTGGACTAACAGGAGCCAGGCCTCTCAATGCTGGAGAGAGGAGTTACAGACATAGGAAGGAAGACAGCCAGATGAACCCTGTGGTTGGGGTTGGAGCTTAAAGGAATTGGTATAAACTCAAAGATACCACTAACACTAGACACCAAAACAAATGTCCGTCTGTGAGGAGGCCCCTGGAGCAGCAGGAGTTCAACAGCAGTGAGCACATCGGGTTCCCAGATCTTAGTTTCTAAATACCATTTGCTACCAGCTCCGTGGAGAAGTTGCTGATGCCACGGTCAGCACAGGGAACGGGAGCACAGAAGTTGCAGCTGGTACATCCATCTGTGTCAGAAAACCTGGGGACGTTCAGAGGGTGATCGGGACGTGTGGAAAGGACACAGAAGTCAGCCTGAAAAGGCTACCAACTATGGGGCGATCTGGGCATCCAAGAAAAGACGGTGAGAGATTATTACCCAGAGGTCAGAGTAAGAAATCATCAGTCCATACAAATTCAACAGTCTGATGATGGCTGGGATGTTTTTCAGTTTATCCCTGAAAATACACATTAATTACAGGGCAAGAGAGAAGCTTCGCGGTGAAGAAGTCTAGCAGATACAACCTAATCAGGGGATTGGTGATGAGACTGGTCAGAATGCTGCACCAACGCCAGGATTTCGAGCTGTTTCTGCTACAGATGTGCACGTAAATCTAATTATGAGCAAGCGTCCTACAACTGACAATGGAGGGACAGTCCACATCAGAACAGGACACTGTCTCCGTCTCTTCAAGAGTGGCCTGAGGTCAAGGTCGAGGGAGGACAATGCTGACCATGACCTGGATCTTCTCTCCGTAAAGACCATTCTTGGGACACCTGGTGAAACTTGAGGGTTTAGGGGAGTGTGAGTGACGCGGGTCCCCTGACACGATGGTCTTTGTCGGCTTCGTAGGGGAAAGTCCTTGTTTGCAGAAGTGCTGGGTTCAGTGGCCCTCAGGCTGGCTCATGGGGGCGGGGAGAGGGGTTTTCGGATTGTAATTACAGCTTTTTTGTAGGTTTGTGGTGGTTAGTAAAAATAGAACAAAAAATTAAGTATATAAGGCATCGTGTTCTTTTCTTTTAGATGCATAGATTAGAAGGGACTATTCGCCACCTCAAAGAAGTCAGTCAGCCTTGCAGGAGGCGGACTGTAAGAGGGGCGCCTCCCCTCATCCGGGTGAATCATTCCCTCCGTTTCGCCTGTTCTGATGCAAAGCCCAGCCAGGAGCAGTTTTTGCATGACCCTTGACTTTGTCCGTCACAGCACTTACTATCCTATCACTGTAACTGCCCATTTACCTACACCTTCCATGGGATTAGGAACCGTGACGTGCTCACCACTGCATTCCTTCGGATCAACACAACACACAGGTGGTCCAGGAACAAACCTTTTTCCCTCCTCTTAACACTTCTGACTCCAGATGTGGGACAAGGAGGAGGGGTCCCCCCACCACATAATCCCGCCACCCTCCTGCGGACACCAGATGGGCATCCCACCATTGAACTCAATTCCGACCCCATCCACCCGGAGGAGCATCAGATCCCGCAGGCGAAGGGCTCGGTTTCCCAAGCCAGGTCACTTCAGAGGCCGATCGCATGTCAGGGTGGCCCCGGGCTGGTATCCTGTGCTTCTGAAAAACACCGCTATCACCCAGGAAATTACCTGGGTTTTAGGAGCTCTGTGTCAGGAACTAAAGTCAAAGGCCAAGTACTGGAGCCAAGGAGAGAGACACGTACCTACTTGTTCTTTCACAAGGTACGCAGCAGCTCCCGAACAAACATTTGCTGAATGAAAAAAAGAATAGTTCCCACTGACCCCAAAGAAGTCTTTCCTATAGTTTTAGAATATTTTTAAAAAATATTTTTAAATTTATTTTTGAAAGAGAGAGAGAGACAGAGAGAGAGAGAGAGAGAGAGACAGAGCATGAGCAGGGGAGGGGCAGAGAGAGAGAGAGGGAGACACAGAATCGGAAGCAGCTCCAGGCTCTGAGTGGTCAGCACAGAGCCCAATGCGGGGCTCGAACCCGCAGACTGGAAGATGATGACCTGAGCCAAAGTCACTTACCCGACTGAGCCAGCCAGGTGCCCCTAGAACCTTTTAAATCAGATAATTAAAAGGTAGAGACCAAGAGATACAGCTCAATGATTAGCCTCAATGCTCATGGGACCCTTTGGCTGCCCCCATGGAGCTATCATGAGGTTTTATTATCCGGCTTCTGGAGTCTGCAGGGGCGGACCGGGCAAGGCCTGGCGTGAGTCACTACCGTGGATCAACATGACCTTGTTCTCCGAAGGGCTCACCGGGGAGGAAACCTAAAAAGGAAGAAAATCAGACTTCCACCGAGGCTCCTAAGCAAAGTCCAGGCTACAGCCGAGACACCAAGGTCCAGACTCTCCACAAATTATCGAGGCTGCACGCTCGCCTTCCCTTCTCACACTGAACAAGCAGGCGGGCCTCCGCCAGCGTCCAGAACGGATCCCTTTGAAGAAAACTCTGCTGAATAACCCGAGGACAGACATTTCTGCCTAAACTCTGGAAACGTCTGCCGACTGCCCACAGAGCAAATCTCCCTGCATTAGTGTTACTGCGAAGCTGCAGCCTGGCCGGCCTCAGAGGCAGGGCTGACATTTTCTCCTGCGGAGCGTGTCCCCCAGAAAGAGTCTGTGGAAAGAGCAGAAGAAGTCGAGTGTTCAGAGCTGTTACCACCTGACCCGTGAAGCATTTACCTTTTTGTTTTACAACCTCACAGGAAGTGAGGGGCCCAGGATTCCGGATTTCCGTGTTCCCCTCTGGTCAAGAATAAAGAACGTGGGTTGTTTTTCTAGTTTCTCAAAAAGGAAACAATAACAGGTAGGAAGTTAGCACTTGGCCAAAGACTCTGGGTCACAATTTTGAGTTTCGACCAAATTCTCCAGGAATGACTTAGAAATGAGCCTTGGTCAACCGTCTCCTGCTTTCCATGCGCCTTGGGGACCTTGAGTGAGTGGAGCTGAGCGTTTTCACCATCGGTCTATTGAACACCGTCAGGGTCAGGATACAGAGCTGGGCAGAGGGTGGGCCCTGGGGCTTCCCCGCGCTCTGCCCTCGGACGCAGGTGCGTCTCTCAGAAATGACTCTCTTCTGGGAGAGTCAGTGTCGGCTTCAAGAGGCATCCGCAGAACGGCCCAGCCAGAAAGGACACCGGAGATCAGTCTGGTGGCCCCGAAAACAGGAGTGCAAACCTCTCTGGGCTAACAGGTTCAGGTCATAGAGCAGAATAGCTTTTAGGGCATTTCCAACTTCTCAGTTGCCTTGAAAAGTAGCAACATTTATTTCAAAAATTTAAAAAATTTGCATTTTCGTCTTAAGCAAGATCGTCATCACTAAAAATCAGTGGTTTTCAATACTTCGATATGTTTCTAGATTAAACCCCGAGTCTCTGCAGGGCGCCTGGGTGGCTCAGTCAGTTAATCATCTGGCCTTGGCTTTCAGCTCAGGTCATGAGCTCACAATTTGTGGGTTCAAGCCCCACATCTGCCTCTGTGTTGGCAGCACAGAGCCTGCTTAGGATTTTCTTTCTGCCCCTTCCCTGTTCATGCCCTCTTTCTCTCTCAAAATAAAATAATATTAAATTAAATTAAATTAAATTAAATTAAATCCTAGTCTCGGAGCTTAGAAGGTGTGGGTTCAGATCCCGTCTCTCCCACTTACTGGGTGTGTAACCGAGGGAAACTGCTCAACCTCTCTGTGCCTCAGTTTCCACATCTATAAAGTGGGGGGGGGGGAATGACAATATGAGTTTCATAGGTTTCTGTGAGGATGAAAACCATAAATACACATTCGTTCCTGGCACATCGAGAACACCCAGCAGATGCTGACACTCCTCACTATTGAATTGCTCTGATGTTTTAAGAATTTTCTGTTTGAGAAGGAACGAGAACATGTAAACAGAACGAAACTGAAATGAGCAGATCGGCACACAGAGCAGAGATGCGCACTTTCAGATTTCAAATAATTTCTTACGAACACTACGTTCTGGCTTCCAGACCACACAGGGGAACTCACGACCACCTTGCTGGCAGGTGCACATTGTGTGTCTAAGTCTCTTTCTATTGTAGGTGGTACAGACAGAAGAGGCACAGTATGGGCGCAGAGAAACGCACCACAGAAAAGGCGAGGATAAAACTTGAGTCAGGAGGGGGAGGGGACCCCTGTCCCCTGAGCGCCGCCTCCCTCGCTTCTGCTGAGACCACGCAGCCGGTGCCGGTCAGGCTGACTGGGTGTGAGGCCGCTGAATCGTCACCTTCTGCAAACACTACCCCCCCCCCACCAACGCGGGAGCCCTGGCCACCGGCAGCTCCCCGCGCTGCACCCCAAGACCTCGAGAGCGTGGAGGAAGGTGCATTTCCTCTCCGGTCTGAAAAATCCTGAGGAAGAACTCTGATTGGTGTCCTCTGGGCCACCTGGAACCTATACCAGGCCCCCAAGCTGGCTCCTGGGCGGGAAGAGTTAGGTGGGCGGATGAGGGGGTGTATGTGTATCAGAATAATGGCAGAGAAGGGGGCAAACTCAGCCGCCGGATGTTGACCACAACGTCTCCTGGCTCTCAGAGGAAACTGGGCTCACTTTTTTTTAACTTTTTTTTAAATGTTTTTATTTATTTTAGAGAGAGAAATAGCGTGAGTAGGGGAGGGTCAGAGAGAGAGGGAGACACAGAATCTGAAGCAGGCTCCAGGCTCTGAGCTGTCAGCACAGAGCCCGACGCGGGGCTCAAACCCATAAACCAGGAAATCATGACCTGAGCCGAAGCCGGACGCTCAACTGACTGACCCACCCAGGCGCCCCCCAGGCTCACTTGTATAAGCACCTTCTGAACCAGAGAGCCTATGGAGTAAATGGACTTCCCAGCGGGAAACCACAGTCCCGGGGACACAGTCTTTCATGATCATCCATCGTTCATCACGCCCACAGGATATAACGTTTTGTTCACGCAACGATGGGCCCTGGAAGAAGGCACACGGACCACGTCCTGCTCTCCGGGGGGTGAGTCTCAAGAGCCGGGGACCCGCTCACCCAGGCCTCGGGGAATGACTGCGTCACTGAGCTGGGACTTCGTGAAAAAAAACCAACCAGCGTTTCAGATTCACTTAATCTCGCGGAGCTCCGTGGGCTTCGTGTTTGTGTAGCTTCCGCTCTAAATCGGTTATAAAGTTGGGTGAAATGTTTTTTGGGTGTAGCTCTGTACTCTGACTTCCTTACACCTTCAAGTTCATTTTTTAGTCCCTCGGGTCTGTCTGGAAGTTCTAAGAAAGACCTTTTTTGTAGATTTTGCTCAGCGCCGCAAAGGCAGGGCTTGTTTTCACTCGTCCTCCGCTGACACGGGCCCACCTCCAGGCCTCTGGGGAACCGCATGAGGCAGTTTCCAGAGTGATTTCCAGAATAAACAAGGCTTGAAAGGCTGGCCTTGCTTAACCACTGCCCACAGCCTTCCTTCTCCGCTCCGGGCGGGAGGAGGAACCCTTTGACCCTTCTGTAAATATTTCAACACAACCAATTCTCGAAGGATTTAGAATTTGTATTTTTTTGTGTGAACCTGAAGCATCTGCAGAAAAGGCACTGGTTTTTTAAATCGCTTTGTGCGCCCTGTTGATGTTGAAATGTTTAAATGTTGCATGTTTAGGGCGATTGACCAGAGGGTTTCACGTCCCAGGACCCTCTGGCAGGCGGGGCACAAAAGAAGAGTCTAAATAACCAGAGGACAGGGGTTGCGTCTGCCCAGCCGTCGACGCGAGGACATCGGGAACACTCTGTGACCGAGAAGTGTTTCTGGCCACTCGCGGGGTCTGCTCCATTGGAAACACCCCATACCCTGAAAATTGTCTTAGTAAATGGAAAGCTAAGACAGCAGGAAGGCACCATGTGACGTAGCAAAAGCCTGCAACCTGGCCACTTTGTCACTGGCGCATAATAGAAGCTTCCAAGAGAAGCTGCGGCCTGTGCTGAAACAGAGATTCCTACAGCTTCCATGGGCCCCTCGCCATCCACATGCTCCCGGCAAGGGTCCTAAAAGGACCCTTGTGGGATAAGGGAAGCCCAAGACATCTGGGGACCAGCAGCTACTTCTGTGTGCCGCTGAAAGTGGTAACTTGAACTCACCGTTGCCTTCAAGCCTCCCCAGTTTCGGGAACTTTCGATGAACCTCGAGTTGTACAGACCGTGTGTAAATGGCATCAGCCTCCCAGTGTCAGTGAGGCTGTGCCTGTGGAGGGGACCCTGGTGAGCGGGCGAGGACACATCTGCTCACCTCTAAACTACCCGTGGCAATGTAGCATCTTGGCAGTCCCCTCTGAGTTGTAAAGAGTTATCAGCAATCTCCCAGTTTTTTGTGTTGCCAACTTATTGAAATTGTTTGGCTATGAGTCAACACTGAAAAAAACATGAAGACAGCCAACAAAGTTCTGATCTTCCCGTGATGACTTCTTCACGGCTTTCCCGAGATTTCCAATATAAAATGTCTTCGAGGACGCTTTGGTGCCCAACCTGGGTGTCATCCACATCATCCCGACGGGGCGGCCGTGGAATGGGCAGTGGCAACCAAAGGGCACCTGTGGTCTAACGTGGAAATATTCGGTCTCTGTCCTCAGTACCTGGCACGGGGCTCCGAAAGCCCTTGGAATTTCCTGAGTGACGGGAGGGTCTCGTTACTCATGATGAACCCCTTGTGACCACACCTGAGTTTATGCTAATGAGGTGACAGGCTGGGGCCCCAAGTAGCCTCTGATGGGCTGGTCCCCAGAAAGACTGAGAAATTAGAGGGTTGGAACCTTCAGCTCCACCCCCTGACCTTTGGGAAGAGGGAGGAGCTGGGGATGAAGCTCCATAAAACCCTGGAACAAGGTTCGATGTTCTTTCAAGTTGGTGAACACTTGGAGGAGTCAGAATAGTGCATCCAGAGAGGGTGCAGAGGACCCCAGGACCCGCCGCTCCGCTAGACCTCACCCCTTGTGTCTTCCATCTGGCTGTTCCTGACTTGTGTCCCTTATAATGAACCTGTAAACACAAGTGCCTCCCTGAGTTCTGTGAGCCATTTTAGCAAATGATGGAAACTTGGCAGGGGGTCGTGGGAACCCCTGATCCATAGCCAGTGCGTGAGAAGTACAGGTGGCCCAGAACTTGCCACCAGCATCGGAAGTGGGGACAGTCTTGTAGGACTGAGTCCTTATTACCTGCCGGATCTGCACTGACCCGAGGCTATTCGTGTCTGAATGGAACTGAATTGTTGGACACCCAGTTGGGGCCGGAGAACCAGAGAGCTGGTCGGTACTGGAAACCACTCCAAAGCGCCCACATCTCCAGGCTTGGACCTCGGGCTTTGCAGACCAGTACATCTGGCATCCAGTGTGACGTCCTAGAGTCACTTTCAGTCATACCAAAGCTTTTAGCAGAGCTTGTTGGGAAGTAAAAGTCTCGTCTTCACTTAACCTAGAAAGGCATAGACACCCCCCCAACAGATGTCTAGCTACGGACGCCCAGCATAGACGTCCGACCACAGCTTAGGTGTCTACCTGGCCGTGGTCTACCCCCGATCTTTGATTATTCCATCTATCTTCTGCCTCTAGCAGGTGGAGTCTGGAGTCATAGGACAATGGCTCACTCAAGCGGTTTTAGACGAGTAAATAGCTTTGGGGAGGAGAGCCTGATGACAAACAGAACTTCTTGCAGCCAGGCAGGCAAAAACAAGGATGACTCTAATTCCATTAAAGAAAGTGTGATATCACAGGACAGCAAACTGCAAACATGTGGGTTACATGAAAAACATGAAGACACACAGCCATCTCTGTTCTCCGTCCGCACCTCCTGTGTTCCTCCTTCTTCCCAGCCTTGTGTCACCTGCTGGGGCCATGCTGTTTTCGGTCACGCTCTGAGATACTTCATGCATGCTGTGGAGTGAAGAATGCAGCCTTGAGTGCCCGCAGCACCCACAGTGGTCCACAATGATTACGTTTTTCTTACTATTTCTGTGGGGAGGGGGGTGATTCTTAATTTTGTCCTTACTTGGTTTTAAAGACTAGACCTTATTAGTTTTGAGCAGCTTAGTTTTACAGAAAACATCAAGCGAAACGTCCAGAGTTCCCACGCAGCCCCTTGGCCCTTCCCATTTCCCCCGTTAGTAACAGCTGCATTCGTGTGGTGTATCTCTGACAGTTGATGAGTCGGGGGAGACACGTTGTTTTTAACTGACGCGCATCTACGTCAGTGGTCACTCCTGGTGTTGCACATGCTACGGGTTTTGACAAATGTATGGTAACATGCATCTACCTTCCTGGTGACACACGAAGTCGTTTCAGTGCCCCCAAATCCTTACACTCACCCTCTCACGCCCAGGTCCCTGGTAACAAGTGAACTTTGAATTATCTCCATAGTTTTACCTTTTCCAGCATCTCATATAGTTAGAAATCAGCCGGTATGTACACTCTTCAGACCGGCCCACTTCACTTAGAAATATGCCTTTAAAGTTCCTCCGTGTCTTTTTATCATGGAAGAAAATCCCATTGCACACACAGACCAACTTGTTCGTCCAATTGCCCACTGAGGAACATCTTGGCTGCTGCCAAGTTTTGGCATTTACGACAGAGTCGCCATAAGCGTTCGTGCCTGGATTTGGTGTGGACGTGAGTTTTCGACCGTTTGGGTAAATGCCAAGGAAAGTGATTGCTGGATCCTGTGTGAAGAATATGTTCTGTTTAGGAAAAAATTACCAGCTGTCACCCAAAGTGGTTGCACCACTTTTGCATTCTTTCTGTGCATTGTTTACAGCATAAAATCTACAAATATCTATCATTTTCTGGAGTTTGCTTATTTTCATAATCTAAGACAGGGGACAGACTGTCTCCCTTAAAAACTTTAATCATTGCCCCAAATTTCATGACATCCCCATCAACTCACCATCCATATGGACCAAGCCATTCTCTTGACCATCGGAGTCCATCTCCTGTTTCAGGAGTAGGGCCTGTGGAGGGATTTCCTCCCTGGAACTTACCAGAACCACAGACTGCTTCCAAATCTCTCTCATCCCTGTTGTGGCCCCTCGTCCTATGCAGCCACCGAGACATGGTCTTCCCCTGGTCTTTGATTATTCAGTCTCTCTTCCGTCTTCTCTTCAAGCTCTTCCCTCTGTGGGGTCATGCATGTCAGCGCTCCAACCTTCTCCACGTTCTCCCATCCTCCAACAAGAAAATGAGGAACAAATAACCCAACAGGATGGGCCTACGCCCTCCTTCTGTGCCTGCTCCCTGTGCCCCCTTTCCTGGACAAGCCCTCGAGGGCATGTCTCCTTGATAACTCCTTTTTAACATTTTTAAAATCTCCCCCCAGTGAAGTGAATGTGCCTCCTCTTACTTCCAGCCCAGGCTTCCATTCCAGAGTGTACCATGGATGAGTTTTTAACAAACATCCAATGACGGAAATTTCCTCTTCCAAAAAAAAGTCCCTCTTATGCAAATTGTTTTGAAAGAAAGAAAGAAAGAAAGAAAGAGGGGGAGGGAGGGAAGGAGGTGCCTGAGTAGCTCAGTCAATTAAGCAGGCTCAGGTCATGATCCCAGTGTTGTGGGATCGAGCCATGCATCAGGCTCTGTGCTGACAGCATGGAACCTGCTAGAGATTCTTTCTCTAGCTCTAAAAAAAGAAAAGAAAAGAACAAGAAAATTTTGAGGAAAAAAACTGCATTACTGGTTTAGTGAGAATAATATAACTCTGATTCCCAAACTGAAGACTAGACAAGAACATTAAAAGGAAAAACAGAGTAGGCCATTTCACTTATAAAACAGGGATGAAAAATTTGGCAGTGGAGATAAATATGAGAATTATAGAAGGACTAGTTTAAAAGCAAATGACGGGCACCTGGGTGGCTCAGTTGGTTGAGTGTCTGACTTTGGCTCAGGTCATGATCTCATGGTTCATGGGTTCGAGCCCTGCATCGGGCTCTGTGCTGACAGCTCAGAGCCTGGAGCCTGCTTCGGGTTCTGTGTCTCCCTCTCTTTTTCTGCCCCTCCCCCTCTCATGCTTTGTCTCTCTCAAAAAATAAACAAAAATTTAAAAAAAAGCTTTAAAAGCAAATGAAACTTCACTCAGACTTAGTAGCAGTCGGAGACACTACGGATATTTAAATTTCATGTAATTTTAACAATAGTTATATAATAAAATACTGTGTTCCATAAATGTAAGGATGGATTAACATCAGAAAACCCACAAAGGTAATTCACTACATTGATGATTTAATGGAAAAAAAGAATATTACTTTAATAAATACAGAGAAAACATTTGATGGAGGTCAACATTTATTTAGTAAAGCTGTGCATATACTGAAAATATAAAAGAAATACTTTGCTTAATAAAGAGATTTTTGATACCAAAAAAAGCCGTATGTAAGGACAATTGTAAAATATATAAAAGCGTGCGTCTGCGTGCATGGGCGCACACACACACACACACACACACACACACACATGCATAATCTCACTGTGGTCGGCAGAATTCCATGATGCAATCTCCCCACCAAAATTCCAGGCCCCTGAGGTGGAAACACCTTCTTCCTCTTACTCAGTTAAGCACGAATATAGGTACTGACCTGCAGGGGATTTGCAGATGAGCTACGGGGCCAAATCCGTCTAACTTAAAATAGGGGAAATATTAAGTGGGCCCTGATCTGATCACACAAGCCACACCTCCCGCTTTTAAAGTAGTCTCTTTACCCAACGTGGAGCTCAAACTCCCAACCCTGACATCAAGAGTCACACGCTCTACCGCCTGAGCCAGCCGGGTGCCCCCACACGTGAACCCTTTAAAACAGAGTTTTGAGACACCTGGGTGGCTCAGTTGGTTAAATGTTTGATTCTTGATTTCTGCTCAGGTCATGATCTGATGGTCATGAGAGGGAGTCCCAGGTTGGGCTCTGCACTGAGCTGGAGCCTGCTTAAGATACTCTCTCTCTCTCTCTCTCTAGTTATATCTCTTTCTCTCTATGTCTCCCTCTGCCCCTCTCCCCCACTGACATTCTCTCTCTCTAAAAAGAAAGAAAGAAAGAAAGAAAGAAAGAAGGAGAGAAAGAAAGAAAGAAAGAAGGAGGAGGAAAGAAAGAAAGGAAGAAAGAAAGAAGGAAAGAAAGAAAAAAACAAAGAAAGAAAGTAAAAACAGAGTTTTCTCTGACTGGTCACAGAAAAGGAAGTCAGAGAAGCTCCTGGGTGACTCAGTTGGTTGAGTGTCTGACTCTTGACTTTGGCTCAGGTCATGATCCCAGGGTTGTGGGATCAAACCCCAAGTGGGGCTCTGCACTGGGCATGGAGCTTGCTTAAGATTCTCTCTCTCCCTCTCTATCTCTCTCTCTCTCACTCCCACTTGTGTTCTCTCTAAAGTAAAATAATAATGATAATAAAACAAACAAACAAATAAATAAGTAAGAAAAGGAAGCCGGAGATTCTAAGCATGAGGGGGATTCAGCATGCAATTGCTGGCTGCGAGATGAGACGGGTCGCACGGGCGGGGGGGAGGCGGGGGGCAGGGGACGTGGGCACCTTCTAGGTGCCGAGAACAGCCCCCAGCCGACAGCCGGCAAGGAAGCGGGATCGCAGTCCTCCAACCCTAAGGAGCCGAATTTCACCAAGAATGAACTTCAAAGCGGCTTCTTCCTGCTGAGCCTTCAAACGAGACTAAACCCGGTCCACGTGCTGATCTCAGCCCGAGATACTCTGGACGGAAAGCTCGGCCACACCATGCCGGACGTTCGACCTACAGAACTGTGGGCTAATAACCGGTGTTTTAAACTGCTAAATCTGTGCTAACATGTTACATAGCAATAGAAAATAACCCCTCCGTCCAAATTCCTTTCTAGAGCCTTTATGCATGCAGTGAATGTGTCTTTTCTCCTTTCACAAGATGAAATCTCATTCTTTATCCTGTTTTCTAACCAGCAAACTAGAGATTCAGTTGGTCAGATTCCACCAAAACCAAACAAAACACAAACAAGTTGTTGAAATTTTAGTTGGAATAACAGCGAATCAATAAATCGGTTAGAAGGCAATTGACAAGTTTGGGAAGTTATGGAAATAAGTCAGACAGAGAAAGACAATACTGTATGATGTCACTTCTACATGCAGTCTCCAAACGCAAAACTCATAGAAACAGGAAGTGGGGGATTGCCAGGGGGCGGGGGGATGGGAGCTGCTGCTCAGAGTCCACTCTGGCGGTTAGAAAGTGAGCAAGGTCTGGGAATCAGTGTCCAGCACTGCTGTTGCAGATAACAATTCTGCGTAGACGGCTGCTAAGTTACTGAGAAAGGAGACCTGAAATGTCCTCCTCACACAGAATAAATGGCAATTGTGTGATGGGATGAAGGTGTGAGCTAACGCTAAGTGGTCATCATATCGCCACGTGCAAGTGTAGCAGATCAACACGTCGTCCACTTTACCGTTACACGACGTCATATGTCACCTGTATCTCAACAAAGTTGGGGGGGAGCCAAAGAGGTTGTGTCTTCGAAAACACAATGGACGCCTCCCTTTAGTTAGGTCTTTGATGGTTTTGGGGCAAATTTTATATTCTTCTCTGTAAGGGTCTTGCTCATTTTTATTACTTATCCCCGAAGCATTTTTGCAAATGGTATCATTTTTATTACCTGTTTTTCACTGATAATTGGTTTAGCAACACCGTAGAAATGGAACTGATTTTTGTATTTTGATTTGGCAACACCCTTTCTAAAACCCTCTGTTAAAGTATATGTATGTTCTTCAGGATTTCTAAGAAGCCAAAAACATCTTGAATGGTTTCTATTTTATGTTTTCCTTTTCAATTCTGTCACTTTTCTTTCTTTTCCTTGTCTTGCTGTGCTGACTCATGTCTCCATCACCATGTGGACTAGAAGAGGTAGAACTTGGTGTCTTTGGGTTGTTCCAAATTAAAAATAAAATTTTTTAGTGTTTATTTTTGAGAGAGAGAGAGAGACAGAGTGCGAGTGGGGGAGGAGCAGAGAGAGACACAGCTGTCAGCACAGAGCCCAGCGGGGCTCGAACTCACGAATGCGAGATCATGACCTGAGCTGAAGTCGGACACCTAACGACTGAGCCACCCAGGCGCCCCTGGGTTACTCTGAGTCTTAAAGAAAATGTTTTTAGTGTTTCACTACGAAACTTGAGGTTTGGTGTAGTGTTTGCTTAAACTGTCTTTATTATGTTAAGGATACTCTCCCCTACTTGAAGTCTGTTAAGATATTTGGTCATGGATGAATGTTAAATTTTATAATCTGCTTTTCTGCATTGACTAACACATAGTTTTTCACCACTAATTGTTTAAGAAGGCAGATTACAATAGAGTTTCCTAGGATAAACTTTCTCCTCCTTGTCCTCCTTGGTTTTGTTTGTTAATATTTCGCTTAGTGGTGCCCGAGGGGCTCAGTCGGTTAAGGTTAGACTTCAGCTCGGTCATGATCTCGTGGTCAGTGGATTCGAGCCCCGCGTCGGGCTCTGTGCTGACAGCTCAGAGCCTGGAGCCTGCTTCGGATTCTGTGCCTCCCTCGCTCTCTGCCCCTCCCCCACTCATGCTCTGTCTCTCTCTCTGTGTCTCTCTCTCTCAAAAATAAATAAACACTAAAATTTTTTAAAAATAAAAATTATTTTGTTTGGGGATCTTTCAGCTATATTTGTGAGTGTCAGGAATTCTCTTTTTTTGTACCGTTCTTGCTGGCGTTGGTGTCATGGCTACACAAGCTGATCTGAGTTTCAATCAGTTAGTTAAGGTGGGTCCTTTTCATCCCTATAACTTGGGAGAGGGTGTGCCATGGTGGAACGATTTCTTCCTTGGATGTATGGTCAAACTTACCTGCAGCGTCACCGGGCTTGACATTTCCTCAAAGGAAGATACTATCTTGTGTTTCAATTTCTCTAATAGGTTTAGAACCGGTCAGGTTTACTATTTCTTCCTGAGTCATCGTTAAGAAGTTATATCTTTCTAGGAATGTCTCAGTTTGTAGTCCTAACGATGTTCATAATGTCCTCTGTCCCGCCTGCATCGATGTGTCCCATTCAATCCTGGTCCGGGTTATCTGCTCACATCAGCTTTACGGGAGCGCGTGCTCAGCTCGGGGCACGCACAGTGCTCGGAACAAACAATGAATGATTCTCTTACGACAGGATGCCGTGCACATTATGGTTAACTGTGTTATATATAACATGGCTGATGTGTTATTAGGTCTTGTACTGGTCATTAAGCTACACCACTCTTCAGGCAGAAGGCGGCAGGGGGGTAGGACCCTCAGGTCTCTCTGGAGATGGGCAGAGCCGGTGACCGAGGCTACAAAACACCCTATCAGTGATATAGAGCCGGCAGACCAATTCTTGTTACCATATCGGCCAGGATCTAATTTCTGGATAAAAGGCTAGAAAAATCTTCCATTGTACTACATACCAACTTTGAATGGATCTTAAGGATACAATTCTATTTTTTACAATCACTGAATAAATGTATTACTGAATACAAGTATTAGTAATACTAAGTATTACTAAATACTAACAAGATAATCCAAATTTTAAAAGTCTACGTATATTCTGTGGATCTCAAGTCTATTTTTTTCACATGTTTATTCATTTTTGATAGAGAGAGCACAAGCAGGAGAGGGACAGAGAGAGAGAAAGAGAGAGAGAATCCCCAGCAGGTTCCACACCGCCAGCGCAGAGCCCGTCACAGGGTTCGAACTCATGAACCGTGAGATCATGACCTGAGCTGAAGTTGGACCCTCAACCAACGGAGCCACCCAAGCACCCCTATTTTGATTTTAAATGGGGAGGAAATCCCCCCAAAAAACCATTTTCCTTTTTCCTGAAGTGACCTCACACAAAACAGGTTATCGCAGCTGAACTAAATAGTTCATTTATTATTCATTTATGGCCTTCCAATCAAGAGGTCTCACATTGGAAACCAAAATTAAGAAGACAGGCTACATGCCCAGGAGGCTTGACCCAAGGAAAAAGCAAAGGTCTTCATTTTAAATAGAAAAGCTTCTTTGGGGTTTGTCCTGAGGGCCAGGAAGACAAGCGATTCACTAGACTTGTTCATTCACTCATTCATCCATTCACCGTGTGTCCACTTAACGGCATGATAATACAGTTTGCTTGTTCCCAACACCCCTCCAAATGACCCCCAGCACTCTGTTTGACTTGATAACTATGATTTATAGATGTCCTTCCTGAGTTATAATCAGCTCCTTGAACTGCATCCTCCTCTTAACTATAGTTTAGATGATATTTCCTTAAATGCATGTACTGTGGACTTAACCACATGATGCTCACTTCTGTTTGTCCGGTCACGCACGCTGCCCGGCCAGCTGGCGTCTAGTACCTTGAAATCTTAGGTAGCTGTGGCCGCATTGTCTGCTGGGTTATTCCTTTATTTGGTAATCCTAATCAGGGTTTAGCACATTAAGGTCCTCAGTAAGCACTGAAACAATAACAGCTTCCGTCCTTGACAACCAATGACTTAAAAAGAATCAGGCAGCTGCCTTGTACCTCGTTATATTCAGTACAAACCGTAATTACTTGGGGCCGTGAAATCTATCTGCCAATGACAATATGAAATTATGTGATTTGGAACATGTGGCTAGCCGCATGTCATGCTGGGAATTCAGACATATGAAGGCGTGTCTGTAAAGGCAGATCTAGGAAGGAAGGAGGAAGTAAGAGTCCTTGGGGCCTCGGTCAATGCCTTGACCCTAGTCTCATTCCCTTTGACTTTCTCTCTTCCCCTAGGGAAAGGACTTTCACTTCCCTTTTCTGTCTCATAGAAATTCTCCTTTCCTAATATGCTCTTTCGTCCCTGCCCACACCCTTCATTGTTTTGTTGCCAGTTTTAAACCCCCTCGGGTGGGGGATGAGGGGTGGTGAGCAAATGTCCTCCTGGGAGACAGCACTGGGAGAGGTCTGACGGTGAGAACCAACAAATGACAGAAGTGACGGCGGCACCACAAGGAGTAATCTCAATGCAGAAACTGGGACGTGGGGTGAGCGACAGGGCGATGGGCGAGGAGGAAGGCTGCCATGCACTACAGGAAATCACTTCAGTGGCTCCTCAAAAATTGTATGTGAATGGATAAACCTTGTGGATGTCATGCTAAGTGACATGAGCCAGTCACAAAAAGAGAAATACAATATGATGCCACATCCCTTAGATACCTAGGATGTCAATCCGTGGAGACAGAAAGAATGGTGGCTTCCAGTGGTCAGCGGGAGGGGAGAATGGGAAGATGTTCAATGGGTATTGAGTTTCAGTTTGGCAAGATGGAAGGAGTTCTGGAGCTTTGAACTCACATACTCTTTTTATATCTGCTTCCATCACTCAGCTTGTTTCTAAAATGTATCCATATGAATCATCAATTTGTGCCTTTGTATTGCGAAATTTTATTTCACTGCATAGATGTATCACCATTTATTTATCCATTCACCTGTGGATGGACATTTTGGTTGTTTCTAGTCCTTTGGCAATTATTTTTTTAATTAAAAAGTTTTTAATGTTTATTTTGAGAGAGAGAGTTTACTTATTTTGAGAGAGAGGAAGAGTGAGTTAGGAAGGGGCAGAGAGGGAGACATAGAATCTGAAGCAAGCTCCCGTCTCTGAGCTGTCAGCAAAGAGCCCAATGCAAGGATGAAACTCATGAGCCAGGAGATCATGACCTGAGCCGAAGTCAGACACTCAACCAACTGAGCCACCCAGGCGCCCTTAGTTCTTTGGCAATTATGAGTAGAGATGCTATGAACATTTGCACACAAGTCTTTATGTAGACCTATGTTTTTATTCATCTTGGATAAATACCTAGCAGTGTAGTTGAGTCACGTGGGTAACTTTATAAGAAACTGCCAAGCTGTTTTCTAAACTGGTTGTCCATGTCATATTACTACCCATCACGTATGAGAATTCCAATTGTTCCATATTCTTATCAACACTTGGTATCGTCATGTTCTTAAATTAGCCATTCCAGTGAGTATGTGTGGCTTTAGCTTGTATTCGCTGATACCTAATGAGGTTGATGACCATGCACTTATTGTGTTGCCAAATCCGTCTCCCAGTCTGTGACTGCCTTTTTATTTTCTTAAACGCGTCCTTGCCAAGAGCAAAAGTTTTTAACTTCGATCAAGTCCATTGTTCAATTTTTTGTGGTTCATATCTTTTGTGTATTTAGTTTATATTATAGAATATGATCCATTTCAAGTTAATTTTGTTTGGGGCATAAGGTAAGTATCAAGGTTTGTATTTTCCACGTGGATATCCAGTTTTTGCTACAGATTTGTTGAAGAGATTCTCCTTTCCCTCAACTGAATTATCCTGGCCACTTTGTCAAAAATCAATTGACCACATATATATGGGTCTATATTTTTAGTACTTTCTAAAGTGTTTCATTGATAATATATCTGTCTTTATACCAATACCACACTGTCTTGAGTAATACAGCTGAATAGTACATCCTGAAATCAGATAATGTGAATCTTTCAATTATGTTCTTTATTTGTAAAATCATGTTTGCTTTTTGCAGGCTCTTTCCATTTCCATATAAACTTTAGGACCAGTTTGCCAATTTTTACAAAAAGACCACTGGACAGATATTATATGTTTTCACTCACATGTGGATCCTAAGAACCTTAACAGAAGATCATGGGGGAAGGGAAGGGGGAAAAATAGTTACAAACAGAGAGGGAGGGAGGCAAACCACAAGAGACTCTTAAACACAGAGAACAGACTGGGTGGATGGGGGCGTGGGGGAAAGGGGAAAATGGGTGATGGGCATCGAAGAGGGCATTTGTTGGGATGAGCACTGGGTATTGTATGTAAGCCAATTTGGCAATAATTTCTTTTAAAGACCACTGGAATTTTAATTGGGACTCTATGAAATCTACAAATCAATTTGGAGATAACTGACATTTTTTTATAGAACTTGAGCCTTCCCATCCATGAATATGGTCTATCTATTACTTTTTAGCTCTTAAAACTTCTCTCGGCAATGTTGTGGAATTTTCTGTGTACAAGTTTTATACATACTTTGTTCAGATTATCCCTGAGTACTCTGTGACTTTAGAAGCTATCATAAGTGGTATTTTTAATTTGAATTTTCAATTGTTCATTTCTAATATATGGAAATTCAACTGCTTTTTGTATGTTGATCTTGTATCTTCCAACCTCACTAGACTCAGTTATACCTCGTAACATTTTTTTGTAGGTCCTTAGGATTTTCAACATACAAGATCATGTTTTCCATGAATAAAAATAGACTTACACCTCGGGGCACCTGAGTAGCTCAGGTGGTTGAGTTTCTGACTTCTTGCAGTTCATGAGTTCAAGTCCCACTTGGGTTCATTTCTGTCAGCAAAGAGCCCACTTCTGCTCCTCTGCTCCCTCGCTCTGCCCCTCCCCTGCTTGTGCTCTTTCAAAAATAAATAAACATTTAGGGAAAAAAACATTTTAAGTCTTTCCAATATGTATACGTTTTATTTATTTTTCTTGATTTCTTGCACAGGCTGGGACCTCCAGTACAGTGTTGAACAGGAAAAGTGGGAGTGGTTATCCTAGTTTGGTTCCCAGTCTTAGGGAAAAAGTATTCCGTGTTTTACCTTAGGGACGTTGTCAGTGCTAGGGTTGTTGACACCCTTTATCAGGTAGAAACAGTTCTGTACTCTTCCCAGCTTGTCAGCCATTTATAAATAGGTTTCTTTGTCAAAAGTTTTGGGGGGGTTTTGTTTTGTTTTGTTTTTTAGGTAGGAAGGGAGTGCATCTGTGGAGATACTGCACAGAACAGTTAACACAGCAGGTCTGAGCCCTACTACACTTTAAAAGACCTATTTGCAAGGTTGGCTTTTAGCTGCCATCTAGGGACTTAGATTTCAGGAGGGTTCCCACCGTTCCCAGAGCGGGTAAGCGGGGTTCACTGTGCCTGAACGGTTTTGTTTGTACCAGCGATGTGGTTAGTGCTAAGCCCCTGCTTTCTTTCTTGGAGTCTGGGATCTTGGTACACGCCACACAGAGGATGCCTGTGTAAGCAGCCCCCAGGAAAACCCAAGCAGAGTCTCTAATGAGACTGGGACTGGCAACTCACGTGCTGTCACAATGCTTGCTGGGGAAATTTGCAGAGAGAGGACCTATTCTCTTCTAGACTTCACGTCATGGCTGATTTTGCTTTATGTCCTGCCACTGTGATAAGCCTCAGCCATGAATATACCTATATGTTGAATCCTGTGAGTCCCCAAGAATCACAGAATTTGGAGGTGTCTTGGGGATCGCATAAACAAAAATCATATTATTTTTCTCTTTATTCTGTGAGTTATATTAATTGATTTAGAAGATTAAACCAATCTTGAATTCCTGGATACAAAATTAGATTTGATTTGCTAATATGTCATTAAGGAATTTGTCACTTGTTAATAAGGGATATTGGCCTATAACTCACCTTACTTATAATAATTTTACCTGACTTAAGTATCAGGGTAAACGAGACTCACAAAATGAGTTGGAAAGTGTTACTCTCCTATTTTCTGGAAGTTTGTGTAGGATTAGTATTATTTCTTTCTTAAATGTGTGATAGAATTCTCCAGTGGGACCATGTGAGCCTGGGGTCTTGGACAGATGTTTTAAAATTACAGATTTAATATTTCTACTAGACATAAGCCTTTTGAGATTTTCTATTTCTTCTTAAGTCGGTTTCAGGATTTGAATCTTTCAAAGAATTTGTCTGTTTCCTATTTAATTTGTCAAATCTGTTGGCATTAATTGTTCCAAACGTTCCCCCCATCTATGGTCATGTCTTTCTTTCCCTCCTGATCTCCTGGTAAACTGTGCTTTTTCTCTTGACCATTCTGGCTAGAGTTTTATCACTTTATTAATCCTTTCAAAGCACCAACTATTGCTTCCATTGAAATTTCTCTGCTGTTTCGATTTCATTAGTTTCCATTTTTACCTTTACTTATGCAAATGTTTGGTTTATTTCTCTCTCTCTCTCTCTTTTAGTTTCTCTATTTGGAAACTTAGATCACTGATTTTAGATGGCTTTCCCCCATCTAAATGTATTTAATTCTATAAACTTCCCTCTGAGCACTTCTTTAGCCGAATATCACATATTTTTATATATTGTGTTTTCACTTTCTTTCAAAATATTTTCAGGGCGCCTGGGGGGCTCAGTCAGTTAAGCGTCAGGCTTTGGCTCAGGTCATGATTTTGCTGTTGTGGGTTCAAGCCCCATGTTGGGCTCTGGGTTGACAGCTTGGAGCCTGGAGCCTGCTTCGGATTCTGTGTCTTCCCCTCTCTCTGTCCCTCGCCCACTCATGCTCTGTCTCTCTACCTCTCAAAAATAAATAAACACAAAAAAATGTTTTCGTATTTTCTAATTTCCATTGTGATTTCTTTTTAGACTCATGGGTTATTTAGACATGTGTTGTTTATTTTCCTAATTATTTGGAGACTTTTCAGAGATTCTTCTGTCCTTTGTTGTCTAGTTCCTTACTTCTAGCTCAGGGCCTGGCGGCAGGGGTGGTAATAGTCGGGCCGTCCCTTGTCTAAACGCTTCTCAGACATTAAACTATTTAATTTAATTTGCCAACAAGTTTTTTCAATGACCCCTGCAAAGGTAAATTTCAGACACACGGTCTGAATTAATGAAATCTTAATATTAATGTTGACATTTAGTATTTAATGTGGTATACTTTAAGCAAAAAATATTGATGATTTTAAACAACCATTAATTTGGAGTTAAACACTTAGGTCCTTGTGCTGTTGTAAACCTCTGGATTTTCACTCATATCCAGATCATTTAATTAGAAACAAAAAAATAAGATGTCTGAATAGAGCACAGAGGGCTTTAGGGAACTGAAACTACCCTGTAGCCGCTCTAATGGCGGATACGGGTCTTTACAGTCGTCAGCACCCACAGGCTGTACAAGGCCAGGAGTGCACTTCAACGTAAACTGTGGACTTTGGGTGATCACGATGTGTCACTGTGGGTTCACTGATTGTGACGAAGGCACCGCTCTGGTGCCAGACATTGATGGCGGAGGAGGCCGTGCCTGTGTGGGGGCAGGGGGCGTGTGGAAATTCTGTACTTTCTACTCAGTGTTGCTATGAACCTCAAACCGTCCAAAATAAAAAAATAAAGTCTATTTTTTAAAGTGGTCATAAGACCTTGTGACATTCTGAATGTTAGATGAATGTTTTATAATATTTTCACGTGCGTGACTGCTATTAAATTAGTTGCTCGAACCCCATATGGTTTCAAGCATGACGTTGAAAACTCCCCCTTGAACTTTAATAAGCGTGACCAGCTGACGGTAAAATAACTTAGGTTAAGCCTCTACACTATTTTAGAAACGAAGCGTTTTGAGGACTCCATCAAGTCCCTGGATGTGAGTCAGCTATTAAATTAATTATGATCTTAAGGAGAAAGCACCCCTCTGACTGCTCACTCACTCTCTTCCCTGCTGAGTGTATAAAATGAGCAGCCCATGGTGTGCAGCCGCCCCTCCCAGGCGTCCAGCGGAGCTCGGTAAATAATATCAGAACTGAGTCATTTATGGTTGAATGACACAGAATGAAAAATAAATGACTTTCAGGCAGTTCCTGTTGCCTAATATGGACGAAGAAGGAGACACTTGAACTAAAGCGCCCCACCTGTGACCCAAATGAACCCTCCCCTATAAGGATATTGATTTGATTTCCTGATCAAAAAAACGAATCCAGAAACACGGTCAGTGATCTGTCTGGACCTGAAAGCAGGCCTACTTTTCTCTCCCCAAAGGCTTTGTCAATGTAAATGTGCCACAAATTTTTTAAAGTTTATTTTGAGAGAGAGAGAGAATGAGTGAGGGAAGGGCAGGAGAGAGGGAGAGAGAGAGAGAGAGAGAGAGAATCCCAAGCAGACTTTGCACTGTTGGTGCAGAGCCCCACATGGCACTTGATCCCACAAACTGTGAGCTCATGACCTGAGCCGAAATCAAGAGTCAGATGCTCGCCGGCTGAGCCCCCCAGGCGCCCCGTCATATTTCTTTCTTGACTAGAGGAGGGTGTTTTGTTCTGAAGAATTACTGTTAAAGGCACGACTCCGTCCTAGAAGGTCATATCGTCCGTCAGTCCTCTGGGTGGCTTTAGCTCACTGCTCTAGGAAGCCGAAACAAGATAACGTGAAAAGAGAATTCATATTTAGAACTTGGAAAATCAGGGCTGATATCTCCATAGGATTTGTTTTTGGTTTTTTTCCAATACAACTCTTCATCCCACAGTGATTCGGAGGCTTAGCACAGCGAGCTCTGATACAACCTGACTCCACGAACCCCGACACTCACCTGGTAGGAACCGGCCTGTAACATCATTCTGGAAAAGGAAGTGAGAGGACACACGCCAGCTCTCAGATAACTGAACCAAACTTTAGAAAGCCGTCAGGACGGGGAGCCCTTCTCTCCAAGGAAGTGACAGCAGATTCGTAAACCGCGTGATTCATCAACTGCTCTCAAGTTGCAAAACTGATGATGAATCACCGGAGAAAAACTTCAGATCTCACCAAATCAGAGTTTTCTTTTAAGAATCCACAAAGAGACCTTCTGCTCCTTATGAACACATTCTTCTTCACCGACCTAAAATAACCTTCTGGGGACGCTAATATAGGTCAATACACTCCTTAGACATACTTGTTTGAAAACCTTGATCGGGCGCTGGATTTCTTTTGAATGAATCAGAAGAGTCTGGATGATAGAAAGAATTATGTTTAGACAAATATATTAGGAACAGGCACTGAATAAACAATACAAAAATTTCTTTTGGTAGAAATCCGTGTATTTCTGAGCCCTTCTTCAGAAGGTGGTTTCCTTAATGTAAGACTCTGTTGAATAACAACCAGATGGCGGAGGAAGTGACCCTGACAGTCACGACCACCGGTGAAGGGGGGAAATGTTCAAAAGTGGAGATCCACAGGGGATTCCTTATATAAAAAACTATTCACAACAGGTGGAATTCTCTAGCGATCAGAATCCACACTGTGTCATTTAAGAGTCTCCATTATGCTGTTTCAGAATTACAAACTAATGGATTACCCGAGAAGTGACGAATAATGTCCACTTGAAGACTTTAATCATTAACTTCAGAGCAACCTTGGACACTTCTGTCCAGGTTCAGGAGCAAGTGAGGAAGGACGGTAGTCAGAAAGATGACTGGAAGCTTCGAGATAGTGAAGGCAGATAAAAATAATATTCGAACGTGGGGCATTTTGTCTCATGTTTATATAGGAGCAGCTTTACTATCAGCATGCAGGAAATTGAAATATAAATAGACAATAAAAATTTATCTAGACCATGTAAACAGCACGGGTTTTACAATTTGGCCTGAAAATCTCCTAAGATTTGCTTGCTGGATTTCCATGTGATAACCTTGTTGAACATTAAACTCCAAAATGAGGGTGGAAGGAAAGGCGGGGACATCAGATTCTGAAACCAAACGGCCCTTAGCTCTGGCGTCTGTTTATCAAGAGGATTTTTAATTCCCTTTACTCCAGAGTGTGGGCAATCTGTTGCCATAGATCCAGAGAGGAGTCTGTTTCCGGCGTTTTTTCTCACGGGGCAGCCTTGAGAGAGCGGAAGAGCGGAGAATTGACAACCCGAACATCTGGCTTTAATCTCTGTTCTGCCACTTACCAAGGAGAGGCCGGGAAGGTCATTCAACCCGTCGGCCTCGGTGTCCCCATCTCTAAAATGGGGCCAATTAAAAACTGCCTCACAAGATTGTTGCGGTCACTGCTGTAGGTAAGATTTGTGACCGCGTAACGTAGGCAGCCCAAGAGCGTTCAGCCAGGGTCAATCTTAAAGCCAACGGGAATCACTGTTTTTATGTGTGAAGTCTTTCCTGGCTAAAAGTATTTTTAAAATAGGGGTGCTTGAGTGACTCAGTCGGTTAGGCGTCCGACTCTTGATCTCAGCTCACGTCATGATCTCACGGTTTGTGAGTTCGGGCCCCAGGTCAGGCTCGTGACTTAACGGTTGCGAGCCTGCTTGGGATTCTGTCTCTCCCTCGCTCTGCCCTTCCCCTACTCTCTCTGTCTCTGTCTCTGTCTCTGCTCCTCCCCCACGCCTCACTCTCAAAATAAATAAGCTTTAAAAAAATGATAATTATTCAGGGGAAAAAATACTCCCATGGCCATTAGCAACCAAGGACACTGGTCTCAAAGACTGTGTTTGTGGAGGCCGCATCCCACAGCAACAAAGGAGTCTAAACTCCCTCCTACAAATCCCTCTAATCACCGTAGAAACGATTCTACGTAAATAAATAAATGCTATAGTAGAGAACAGAAACTGTCTAATCTGTGCTGCAAACCATCTTCTAACCGTAGTAAATACTCAGCAAACACGTGTTGAAATGAGCGTCCACAGGGACCGCGAGGGATTCCAGGGTTTTCTTCCCTTGTCCCTCCGGTTCACTGCCGCGTGGAAAGCGTCCCTGGAGCCGGACCACGGGGCCAGCCGCCAGCCTCTCCTGATTTACAGCCTTTTCCTGTAAAGCGCTCTGTCAGCACCAGAAGCAGGAGGTTACCTTCATATCTGCTTTTACTTCTTGCCTCTCACGAGGCATTTAAATCAACGTGGATTTAGAACCCAAAATGTCCACCGTGCTTTTTGGTCTTGGTGGACGTGCGATGTGTGCAATGCACTCACTCCCTACACGCACACACTCACACACACCCCGCCTCCGGCGGATGGTATCTCAGCAAGAAATGCAGAACGCACTTGCACTTGGAGAATGGATGCACCTCCCTACGAGTCCTCGCGGGCTCTCATGAGAGTGGGGTAACCAAACTTTTGGGTTCCTTTAAAAAAATCATTAAACCTCTGCCAGGACCTGAATAGTGAAGTCAATGAAGTGACTTCATGTTTGAATGAAAGAGGCGGTTCGTTGGGTGGAGTTCATGAGGGCAGGGGTGAGTCACGGACTCCTGAGGTGTGCGTATAATTACAGCTCGTTTGGAAATAAGCACGTATGTACATGACCTTTATTCTCCAGCAGAGCCGCACAGACGTCCCCTTCCATGCTGACACAGCCAGTGGAAATACATCCAAACAGCAGAGCCCGACATCTGATCACGTTCTTGGAGATGAGACGGCGCTGAGCAGATGAGGCGTTGAGAAATCCCACGTGTGCATTAGCCGCACACCTCAGGAGGTCAAGGTGCCCGGCAGACGGCAGGCGGGTCTCCACGACTCCGCTGGTTTGAGCTGGTAATCGTTCACCAGACTGACACCGCGTCTCTGAACTTTCCTTCCAGCTTCGTGCGCGTTCAACCCTTTAGAGAGACCTTTGCCTCTTCCTCCCCTTCAATAATCCCCAATGCTTGGGCCCGTTGTCATGGTTCATGGTCCCCAAGTCTTCTTCCCTTCAGATCTCATCCCTGGCCGCCTCTCTGTTTTATATCCCACTGGTGCTCTCCCCTCTCCTCTGACTTGCACTGGCTTGACGGCCTCAGTTCTGCTTTCTTTCACCCTTTGGCTCCTATATGTTACGGCCGGATCTGTGTCCCTCAAATGCCCTTTGCAGATGTCACGGCTGAGCTCAGAGATCACCCCTCCACTGCCCGCAAGCTCCTCAGCCTGACTTTCAAATATAAAATCTGGCCCAAATCTACTTCACCAGGATTTTCTCCCGGGGCTCCCTTGTTCGTGTCGAACTGGGGGCCTCTCTTCGGTAGCGCACCCAGTGGGTTCAGCAGGGGCTCTCGGCTTAGAGTAATGTCCTCCTCTTTGTCCTCTATGCCCATGAAGTCCTCCCGGCAGGCGCATCCCCTCCGAGAAGCCTCACCCGGCCACCCCCCTGGTTTCTGCATTTCCTCTACTTGAATGCGGCACCCCCTCCTTCCCGCCTCCCACCCCCAGCCATCGGCTCCTCCACAGAGCATCCCATTCTCTGAGCCGGAAGGATCCCCCCTCCCCCGCCACCCCCACGGCACCCACATGACTGCGCATGACACGTATCACACACTGCCTGACTTTATAGTTATTTCCCTGTTAGATTATAAGACACTCGTTGGCAATACGCACTGTGTCACTCATTCTTTGGTGCCCTGCAGCACCCAACACAGCGTATTATCGAAACATATCTGTTGGACAAATAAAGAAAGCATTTAAAGGACCTGATCGCACCAACAGACTTCTTGCTCCTCATGGATGGATTTATCTAGTTCACTACCTTAGGCAATGTCATACTAATCATGCTGTGTCTTTAAGAAAGATCCACCATGGGTCTGCCTCATTCTTCATCAAAAGGCCTGCCATTTTATTTGTTATTTCACAGTTTTGTTTGATAAATTAGTGTGTAATAAGGAGAATAAACACCACAAATCTCAATATACCTCCAATTATCCATAGCCTGTCTGTTAGAGGTCAACTCTGCCAACGTTTTGAAAACACTGCTCCAAAATAGAAATTATTCAAATAGGACAACTGAATATGAATAAGGGGGAAGGTGACACGTGGGCTGATGCCAGATCCCAGGTCCAGGAGGCGGTTCACCGTAACAAGCACTCTCTCTGTCCTGCACCCTGCTAGGTGCCCACTCCTTTTTAGCAGCATTGCAAAATCCCTGCCCAAATACATCAAACGATCCTGAAATTAAATGTCCTCCTCCTCACCCCTCATCTTTTTCCAATTTCACCCGAGTCACTCCCCATCGCCCACAGTTTTTCCTGCACATGAACCTTTTTGAAGCGCTGAAATGCCATGTATGTCTATAAAAGTGACACTAATTGGTCACCACTGCGGTTCTGTGTCATGTCCGTTTCAAAGACACTCAGAGTACTTTATGGCCACCAGATTGTTAACATGTTTGTAATTGACAACATAATTCCAGAAAGTAATTAACAATTATGCTCTCCACTGGAGAAACGACAGCTCGGAAAGATTTATGTAACCAGCCCGAGGATGTTACAAGGTCAGAATTGGGACCCAAGCTGGAAACAGGGCCTTCTAATTCAGTGTTACCCTTGGAAGGTCATGCTTCCTTATCTTTTCCCTGTGGTGTGCTCTAAAAGATTCAAGAAACCAGTAGCAGAGCATTAAAAAAAAATGTTATCTTCTAAAAATAACATCACACATTTAATCCCCAACCGCTGTGTTATCTGAACTGGTGCCCTACGTTCTTCTTTTTCCTCGTCTGGAGAGACCCGGCCCGTCTGTAAACACTGGAAATGGTCTTTCCTTTTCCACAAGAGCTTCTGTGCTGCAGTCTTGCATTCAGCAGAGCCCCTCAACTGCTCTTTCTGCTTTGGGTGCTGAGATGCAATTCAGGTCAGGTCATTTCTTCCCCCCCGCCCCCACCCGAAACCTTCCAATGGTTCCCTCGCCCTTCAGAGTTAAAACCAAAGTCCCTACGGGGAAACCTATCACGAAGTGGCCCCTGTCCCCCTCTATCCTCGTCCCTAACGACCCTTCCCCTCATTCACTACATTCCAGCTATGCTCTTGTGCTCCTCAGGCACACGCCTGCCTCAGGGCCTTTGCACATGCTCTTCTTCCCCAGATGTCTGTGTGACTCACATACTATTGAGGTCTTTACACAAATCCCATCTGTCCAGTGACGCCTTCCCCGGCCACCTGATCTATAATTCCAACAGCTCCTCTGTCTCTACCCTAGCGCGTTTAAGACTGGTCTTTGCCCAACTTTTTCCTTTGACACTTGACATTATCCAACACATTTTACTCATTTATCCTGTTTGCGGTCACTACCCAGCACAGCAGCCCAGTGTAACACGGCTGGGACAGAAACCTGCATCTTTGTGTGTGGGGATGTCATGTGCGGTGGTGACTCACGCTGTTAGGACCTCTGCTCGCTGGATTGCTCTTTATACTATTGCTGAGCATGATTACAGAGTCGCTTGTGGTTTGAATTACTTTAAAACTCAGAATACTATTAATTTCCGGTGAATTATTCCAAGAAACATGGTACTTGGGGAAGAATTAAGATGTTTTCAGAACAGCACAAAAGGCTGCCGGCTGCGGGTGGAGGGGAAAAGACCATCCTGCTGAAATCATTTTCCTGTTTAGTAAACCACAGCAGGCCGCTCCGTGGGTATTTTGAGATTTACTGTACTCTGATTCATTCAAAATGAGATTCCACATGACAATTTTGTTTCTGTAAAGTGTTTTGGAAGGAAGTCACTTCCATTCCAGTTCATATTTTTACTTTAAAAAAAAAAGGCATTTATCATTTCCAAGTCTCGAAGTTACTGAACTTACACCAAAAAGTTTCTTACAGATCACTACGAGTTTAAAAAGAGAGAGAGAGAGCGGCGTTTTCAACGGACACACCTAGACGATTAAAGTAGCGTTCCCTGAGCCCTTCCACGGTGTGCCCTGGGGCAAACTATTGAGCCACCCCTTTGGTCTCATTTTGGGCCTGACAAGGGGGTGATGGGGCCTGTGGCCGTTTGCAGAGACTGACGCTGGGCGCCCCCTCCGCGCTGGGCCGTCGGAGGCCCCAGTGGGGCTGGCGGCTTGGCGGACACCGCGCCCGGCTCCCTCCTCGGTGCCAGGGGCTGCGGCCCCAGGTGAGGGCCGGCCCCCCACGCGCCGGAAATGCAGGCCCGCACGTGCCGGAAATGCCGCCCGCACGCCCCGGAAGTGCTCCCTTCCGGATGCCGTCCGCCGTTGGCAGCGCAGCCCGTCTCAGCCCCCCTGTGTTCTCATGTGTTCCCTGCGCCTGCCGATCCCCGTCCGCCACCGGAGCCCACGCGACAGCTGCAAAAACCAGGACGCAGCTTCGCTCCAAGAACTGCTTGTTCGGAGGGTCCCCGCATTTCCCACACGATTTGGAGCAAATGAGATGATGACCGGGGTTCTTCCCAGGAAATCCCCTCGCTGATGGCGCCGGCCTGTACCTTGAACGCCCGGAAACATCCAGAAACAGGCCTCTGGCTTCCTCGTGCCTGTGTTCCCAAACATCTGACGCAGCAATTGCCCGTATAAATGTTCAAAAATAGTTGCTGAGGGGCACCTGGTGGCTCGGGGGGTCCAGCGGCTCTGCCTCGATTTCCGCTCAGGTCAAGATCTCAGGGTCGGGGGACTGAACGTGCCCTTGGCTCCTCGCTGAGCGGGGGAGCCTGCTCCCTGCCTCTCTGCCCCTCGGCCCCCATCTCTCTCTCTCAAATAAACTTAAAGAGTTACTGAATTAAGGTTTTTGTTGTATGAATTTTTCAATGTTAAACGTCTTAAAGTATATTTATCTGTCTATACAGGGAGAAACTAATCGTGTTTTAATACTGAGCTTTCTGAAAGGAAAGCACTATGCAGATTTGCACAAGGCAATATCTTTAACGCTGAATTATTTACAGTAATTTAGGGGCGCCGGGGGGCTCAGTCGGTTGAGCGTCCGACTTCGGCTCAGGTCATGATCTCAACGTTCGTGGGTTCGAGCCCCGTGTCGGGCTCTGTGCTGACAGCTCAGAGCCTGAAACCTGCTTCTGACTCTGGTCTCCCTCTCTCTCTGCCCCTCCCCGTTCATGCTCTGTCTCTCTCTCTCTCTGTCTCAAAAACAAACAAATAAATAACATTTTAAAAATAATAAAATAAAATAATTTAAAATATGTGTAGCACAGAGTTGTAACACCAGAAGAATCTGAAGCATCGATGAAAGAAAATAGGCTAACTCCACATCAACAGGAAATCTTCACTGCGCATCCTGCATACACTGGTACATTCACCCAGCAGAATGCTAACACAATCAAAAGAATGAACTAGAGATACACACCACGACATGGATGTATTTCAAAGACAGGCTGAGTGCAACAGGCTTCATGCAAAAGAGGACACATTGTATAATTCCATTCTTAGGAAGCCTAGAACAGGCCACACCAATCGATGGTAGAAAAAAATGAGAATCCCTGTTGTCTCAGAACTGGAGCAGGAAACTTAGGAGGTTACGGTAGGGTTGCACACTTTGCTCGGGGTTTGCATGACACAGTATATGCATTTGTCAAAACGTATTCGACAGGACACTTACGATTCTTGAGTTTTATCGCATGTGAATGTTACCTTAAAAGAAATAAAAATGGGGGAAGTAGACAAAAATTGAGACCTAGTTAATGAGGGGAATGCCAAAGTGTTTAGGGTAAAAAATGTGCTGACGGCTGCAACTTTTTGTGAAATGCATCAAAAATAAGGTGGATTCATGTAAGAAAGGGACACGTAGAGGTGTTTGTGAACCTGCTAATATGTGCAAAAGAAACAGAAGGATAAACCAGAAACGGATGAGATCAGGCACCTGCAAGGAGTGAGATGTGGATGAAAGAATCGGAAAAGGTAACATTTCTCTGGACATTTCATCATTGTTCCTGCTTTAGAATCAAGGTAGTGCTGGGGCACATGTGTGGCCCCGTGGGTTAAGTCTCTGACTTCAGCTCAGGTCATGATCTCACGTTCATGGGTTCAAGCCCTGCATCGGGCTCTGTGCTGACAGCTCAGAGCCTGGAGCCTGTTTCGGATGCTGTGTCTCCCTCCCCCCCCCCCACCTCTTAAAAACAAATAAACATCTAAAAAAATTTTTAAAAAGAAAGAAAAGAAGAACACTCAAAACCTCAAAAGTAAAAATGTAATCATGAACAAGAGGCCTGCCTACGTTTTTAGATTCACAGCATCTCTGGTTCTCGGAGTCCCTGAGTGCAGACCAGGCCTGTTGGAAAGCCCCCCCTGCCCCCTGCCCCGGGCTCCCAGTCAAGGCCTATCTCTCTGAGCGCAGATCAACCTTATCAAGCCACTGATTAGGAGAGGGCAGAAGTGATGGACCCAGCGGAGCTGAGGGCTGGTGTGAGTTGGTACAGTTGCCTTATTTAATATTTTCTTATTGCTAAATAAACTGATTGAGTGAATCAGCCCCACAGTAAAATGATGTAACAAGCCATAAATCTGTACAGCTAACCTTTGGTGTTGTGTATGAATGTACACTCTTGTAACCCACATATTTATCACTGAGCGCGGGAAACGGTGGCGTTGTAATGAAATACACACATGTCCCTTGGAGACCGAGAGTCAGGAGATGATGAGGGGAAAAACATGATCGTCAGGCTCTAAAAGATTCACAGATCAGGAAACGTCCTATGAGATAATCCAGGAAGCTTTTGGTTCCCAGTATAGAACAGGAACCGCCAAAGGTTTGATTCAGCCCTAGGAGGATACACATTTAGGGAAAATTCCAAAGCCTCGTTCTCCTGGGAACACAGAAGGGAATCGGCCCAGAAGGGTGGGGGGGGGGGGTCTGTCGGCTGCTCAACTTCCCTGCTCCTACCAGTGAGCCGTGAGCGCCTGGAACCTCGTGATGCAGGAATCCGTTTCAGCGCTGCCGAAAGACAGAAAACCACTTTTCCGCGCTGAATATTCTCCTTTGAACGCATGGGGCAGAGACGCTGGGACGTCCGTCTAGAGCTGAGAGACTGTGCGTGTAGCGGAGGAAGTTGGGCCCATCATCGTGACCCTTCAGGGTACAAAGAGAGCCCTAGGAAGCTAAAAATCCTAAATAATAATACTTTTTAAAAATCAAAGCTAATATTCATTAAGCGCTTCGACGTGCCAGGCCCTGGGCTGAGTAATTAGACGTATTCACTCACTTAACAAGAATCGTCTCTTCCCAGAGCGCTAAGCAGACCTCAGCAGGACGCAGAGCTGACCTACGGTTTACTGGCAACTTCAAGAGACAGAGAGAGAGAGAGAGAGAGAGAGAGGGAAACGGCTGGTGAGCGCCCACGGCATTCGAGCCTCCCCCACAGCTTGCCCGCCCTTGTGCCCCAGGAAGGTTTGCCAAGGGTTGACTCGAAAACGATCGCAGCTGCACTTATTTCAAGATTGCCAAGCAGAGCCCTGCCTCCAGCCGGCACCGCTGGCTGCTCGCTCTGACTCAACATGGCACGTTCCCACCGCGCTCAGAGCTACTCATTTTTCTCGTAGAGGGAAAGGCCATTTTGTGACAGAGCCGTGCCCCTGGACCACAGGTCGTTACAAGCACGTAGGCCCACGCAGATTCTGCAGTTGGATCTGATGTGTTGAAAGAGTCCAAGTTTTCCACAACTGTATCAGAAACGGGGAGGCATGAACATGAAGCCCTCAGATAATTTTCTTAAAGGTCAACTAAAGCGAGATTTCTTTTTCTGAGCTAGGACGCTAAACGGACACGTTCGGCTTGAGAGATCTGACATTCGATTTCTTACTGCATCTTTCTTATTAAACTTAAAACCAATGTTGATTTTTTAAGTTTATTTATTTACTTAGAAAGAGAGAATGAGCAGGGGAGGGGCAGAGAGAGAGGGAGAGGGAGAGAGAGAGAGAGAGAGAGAGAGAGAGAGAATCCCAAGCAGGTTCTGAGCCTGATGCGGGGCTCCAAACCACGAACCATGAGATCATGACCTGAGTCGAAATCAAGAGTTGGATGCCTAACCGACTGAACCACCCAGGTGCCCCCAAATCAGTGTTGATTTTTAAAGATCGATTGAATTCGCTGGTGTTCCTATGGGAGGACTTGTTAGTATGAAATGCCAGTTAACGTGTCATTTGAAATTCAGGCTCGTGTGGGTGCCTTGCCTATAGGACAATGAGCCGGTTCTCCTGAGTAACAACTCGAGGGTCTGCGATTGTGCTTTGCTTTATTGACCGACACCCACCACCCACCACTGGGCAAACCACCTCAGGGACTCGAAGAGAAAGGAGATTTCTTAACACGGCTCGAGACGGCCCCTGGACATTTGCACATTTTCAACTCCCTGCCTGTGTCTAATTATAAACTGAAAACTCGACTCCGAGAGCTACTATGAGGATCAGGCAGTGTCTACACATACACAAGTGCAAATGTGTCCCTTCCATGAACTGTCTTAGAGCTTCCTGCCATTTATCCTCTACAACCTGGTGCTACCTTATTATTTGGGGCGGGGGGCACGGTCACAGCCTCACCCCAAAGCATACGCAAGCCTCCCTTCGCGGGTCAAGCCTTCACGTGTCAGTTTGCCTCCTTTCTACCTGTAACCACACCTGTGTATTCACCAGCCCCGTCTTCCCGGTTTAGAGAACAGTGTTTCTGACTCTACACCGCGTACCCCCTCCGGGTTTGTATCTCTTCCAGCTCGCTCTCTCCGCTGTCTTTCCCTTTGCCTACAGATGAGCTTCGGTATCCGGCACCCGAAGGAAAACCTTACCTTTTGCAGGACCCCCTAAAGCACTCTTTGGGAGAGAAGGTGGCGTCCCCTCTCCTACCTTCCGGTGCTATTTCGGCCCCTGCACGATTCCCGAAGCCCTCTGCTTCTCTCCATCTTTGCCCCGACGCTGGTCCACGGTTGTACCATTATTCCTCACCTGGACTCTTGTACTTCATCTCAAAATGCAAAACTGTGTTCAACCATCCACAAGTCAGCGGTTTCCTGAATGTTCTCAGATGCAGATATTGATGCTCATTTAAAAGACCCAGCAGGGGCTCCTGTCCCCGGGCTTCGCTCACTCTTCGTGCACTCCACTCTTGCTTCTCCCACTGCCTAGGACGTTCTGCTCTCCGCCCCCCTTCCCTGCACCATTTCACTCCTACTCACGCTTCAGGTCTGAGCTCAGAGCTCCCATCCTTGGGTGTCCTTCTTTGACCCCAGGTGAGGTCATGCTTCCTCCCTGGCCACGCTGTTTCTTCCCAGTTTGTGACGATACGCTTACGTTGTGTCATTATTTGATTCGTGCCTATCTCTCCCACGGGACCCTAGGGTCCGTGAGGGCAAAGCCCATGTCACCTTGCTCACATCTATGTCTACAGGGAATGGCCACGTCCGAGCCCTTCTCAGGAACTCAGTAAATATTCACTCTTGTCAAATGTTAACCTTCCAGAAAGAGAAAGCCAGACTTACTTCCTGGTTCCCGAGGCTCCTTCCCCCCACTTATCACAATGTGCCTCCATTTACCCTGCTCTCCTGAGAGTCGCCAATGACTTCCTCGTGGTCAACTGAACACGTTCTCTTAGCCCTACCTGACCTCCCTCGCGCCCACACATTCCATCGCCTTCCGCATCCTCCTGACGTCCCAGAGAGATCTCTGCCTTCTCAATCTCCTTGGCTTCTTTCCATGACTTCTCTGCCAACTCCCTGAATGCTGATTTCTCCTCAGAGTTCTGACCTCCTTGCTCTCCTCTTCCCATTCCACATCAGCGATTTCTTAACCTCTGGATACCTCTAAGAATCTGACCGAAGGTACGGACACACTCCATCCCAGCACGCCAAGTGGGACTTCACAGAAAATGTTGCTCATCATTTCCGGTGGCCATACAGCCCTGACCCTCAATCCCCAGAGCCACTTTGGATCCCAGTCAAGGACCCCGTGCCCCCTGCTCCCCCCAGGCACTGTCCTCTTCTAACCACGACTTCTGCTGTTAAATCTCTTTCCCGCCCTCACATCTTTCACATTAGAGCCCTGATTTCAAATGGCAGTTTCTCTCTCTTCCTCGATGGCCCACAAGTACTGTCAGCACCGCAGCACCCATTTTCCCAAACCTGCTGTTTTCCTCCTGCTTTGCCCCAAGCTCGGTAGCTTTCTAGTGCTCACGGATTCCTGTTCTTCATCCGTGGCATCTCTATAAAGTCATCCAGGGTCCCAGGAAAAACGGAAAAGAAGGAAAAAAAGAAACTTTAACCTTCTCAATCCAATTTTCCAATGGTTTTTCAAAATGCATTCTACCTCTTTCCTGAAAACAAAGCAATTCCAGAACAGATTAACAAATAAAACATACACGTGTAAAGAAAGGAAGTATGACATCACGTTGACAGGCCCCGCCCATCCCTCAAGAATGTAATAAGTGCGCTAAGGTACAGATGAAAGGCGTGTCCACGGCATGAGATTGGGAGAGAAAGATATGCTATCACTTTGGCGTCCGTCCGCCCGCAGCACCCGGGGGCGGGGGGGGGGGGTGACGGGGGCCCTGCTGTCATATCTGGCCTCCCCACCTTCCCGGTCTTTCTCCAGAACAATGTCTTGCCAGCCTCCTCCTTAACTGTTATTAGTTAGTTGTTTCATGAATTAACCCTCTGCTTTCCTGTAGTTACTCTTTCGACCTAGCATGTGTCTCCACTCTGTTTTGACTCTGCAAGTTCTTCCTCAAGGCCCAGAACGAATGACTCATACTTGGGCAGAGTATGTCACTGGCCAACCCCCCCTCTCTGTCTAAAGCCGGGCCCAAGCTCTGCCTTTTCCACAAAGCCTTTGCCCATTCAGTTATATCAGCAAATGTTTACCTCAGCACGTGTTTGTGTAAAGTGCTGTGTTCCATGCAGGAGCCAGAATGTACTGGAATGGGGAGATCGAATGATGAAAATAACATGGGTGTGGCTCCAGGAGAACAAGTTTGGGGAACAACACTAATGCCAGGTAACACGTGGGGCTGTAAGACTCCGCCATCGGGCACAGGGTGACCCCCCATCTCTTCTCTCCCTGAAATTGCATCTGATTCGCCCTCCCTTGGGCGAAGAGAATCTTGGAGAATCTGTGATTCTCACGTGTTAATCTGTCGCCACACCAGTTTGGAGGCTTTCTGAGGACAGGTGCCGTGCTCTCCCTGTCTCTGGTGAAGCTTCAAGAATGGGCCTTTGGGCAGAGGAGAGGTGTGGCAGAGAGCCAAAGAAATGAGGCAAGAGGTCATATGTTTTCAGAAATGAGTTCCTAGAGGGGCGCATCGGTGGAGGGTCCGACTTCAGCTCAGGTCAAGATGTCACTGTTCGTGAGTTCGAGCCCCACGTGGGGCTCCGTGCTGGCAGCTCGGAGCCTGGAGCCTGTTTCTGATTCTGTGTCTCCCTCTTTCTCTGCCCCTCTTCCACTCGCCTTCTGTCTCTCTCTCAAAAATAAATAAACATTAAAAAATTTAATAAAAAAAGAAACAAGATTGTAAAAAGATCCTGATCATAATCTTAACAAATCATAACTAAGCCTCAAACCACCCCACCCCACCTTTGTTCATCAAGAAAGTAATCACATATGCACCAAAGCACAGAAAGGGCCTCGTAAATGACAACCAGACTCATAGCATCCTAAATAGAAGGTACACTCTTCCCTGTGACCTCCAAGATCTTTCAGTAGCCACGGAGAAATACAACGTAGGAAAACTGGATCCAACTGTCTACGTATCTAAAGCCTGCCTTGACCACAGCCCGTAAAGGCGAGAGCGACAGTTAAGACAGTTGATGGCTGAGCGAGCAGGGGTCCAGCAGAGCAGCTGCCGGGCTGTGGCTGGGCCAGGGTCCGGGGCCAGCTGTTACAGTAGGAGGTTTGCTCCCGCCTGTGAGTCACGCACCAGGGAAACTGCAGCCCTTGACCAGTACTGTAGGCGCTTAGATCCGGTATTTGCTTTTAGACCGTGGGAGCTACGACTAATAAGGAAAATACACCAGAACAGCTGGGAAATCAATTCCCTTCTGACTGCACCAAAATCGCGACTGCCAAGGCATTTTCTGTCCTCCAGACGGGAGGTCTTCGAAGGATGTGTGCTTTTTTTTTTTTTTTGGTCCTTCAAATTCATTTCTTTTGCTTTTCCTCCAGCCTCACTGATCAGTTTACACTCCGTGCTTGAAATGATACAAAGTTTCAACTGTTTTGTAACACAAAGGATGGCAAAAATACACACACAAATACACACACACACATACACATGCGCACGCGCGTATAATTGGAGAAGCAGCTAAAAAATCATTATATTTCTTGTATGTTCCATAACTTTGGGATTCCAGATACAGGCGATGTCTGTGTTTGCTTGAGGAGTGGCCCGATTTTACCTTATCAAGACAATCTCATGTCTTCATGCGTCTTGTCTGTACAACAGAAATGAAAATTTGGACCTCATCAAACATTACTGGCCTGAGAGAGAAGTCTCTAGCCGAAGAGAATGCAAATTAATACTCACCCCATCTCCTGGCTTCAGAAGCGTGAGAACAGCTTCATCAGAAAACCGTCAGTTCTGTTGAAAAAACGTTTGGATTCCAGCAAAAACCCTGAATAATCCTAGTAAACCAGCTGTCAGAAGAATGCCTCCAGTCTAGGAACTACGGTTTATCATTCTGTGGTTAGGATTAAAAGCAATGTTTTGACCAGGCAATTTTCTTAAGTTTAACTCGGGGATAAATCCATTGTTTCTGGATACAAATATCTAGCAACATGTCTGACTTTATTAACATTAATTGTCACGTCAGACACAGTCTTTCAGTTTTGAAAACTCTTCCTCTGACATGGATCTTCCCACTCGATGCTCGTCACCAACAACACGAATCGGGTGTCTTCCGTAGAGGATACTGTTTCTGGGGAGGGGCACGGGCTTAGTCGGGTGAGCGTACGACTCTTGATCTCAGCTCCAGTCATGATCTCATGGTTCGTGGGATCGAGCCTTGTGCTGGGCTCTGCGCTCATGGCGTGGAACCATCTTGGGATTCTCTCCCTCCCTCTCTCTCCATGCCCCTCCTCAACTTGTGTGCGCTTTCTCTCTCTCAAAATAAACAAATACACATTTTAAAATGCTTTTTAAAAAAGAATGCTATTCTTGTGGGGAGTGCTGAGACTTATCTAGCTGAAGAAAAGGATACAAACAAGTTCTGCATAGACATAGTCCTGACTATACTCCTGATTATCTGTATCCTGTCAGATCGGATCAACTAGTAGCTTTTCCGAATCAAGCTGGCCCTTCGGCTTTCTTGGCCCCGTAAGGGTGGCCCCCAGGAGCTCATGCAGAGTAAGTGAAAGTCGCAGAAGGGAAAATGCAAAATCCGTAAGAGCCCACTTATCTGAGAATCACACGTGGCAACCTCAGCTCAATGGAATTCTGCTGGGGAGGCAAGGAGAAGGGAACGGAGAAGAAAAAGGTATTTCAACAGAAAGGGAAAGCAAGTGTGCTAAAAATATCATCTGTGCAGGGGAGTGGTCACAAGGAAAATTAAGTGGGAAAGGTAGAGTGAGCCCGCACCATGGCAAAAATTTCAACTCACTCAAAGGAGCTTACACACCTGTCACGGTGATGGGCGAGCGCACAGTAGGCCTTCAGCGTGCACGACGGACAGCTGTTTATTCTAAGTGGCAAGCCAAGACCTTAGTCATTAGATAAATTGTACTCAGTATCATTTTATGCAGGTGTGAAAATAGCATAAGTTACCTGTTTTTCTGCAACACACTTACTATAAAAACAAGTTTCTCAGGGGCGCCTGGCTGGCTCCGTTGGTTAAGCATCTGACTCTTGATTTCGGCTCAGGTCATGATCTCACGGTTCATGAGTTTGAGCCCCGCATCGAGCTCCACGCTCGTGGTTCGGAGCCTGCTTAGGATTCCTTCTTTCTGCCTCTCTCTCTGCCCCTCCTCTGCTCACATCTTCTCTCTCAAAATAAATAAGTAAACTTAAAAATAAATAAGTTTCTTATATAATGAAGCAAACATCAGATGTGGACAACAATTCTATTGGTTCTAAGACAGGATCTACTCCAGGAGACATGGGTTCCTAGTGCACCCCCACAGGAAATGGTCAGGTGTAGAATTTTACAGAAAAGGGCAGTATTTGTTTCCATTTCGGGGAGGGGGGGGGATGTATGGCATTTCTTTATTGCCATATATGGATTAAAGAAAATTGCCGTCTTAAACGCATTAGTTTAAGACTCAAAACCATGCTAGCAACTAATAGGCATCTTAAGTATGTGGCACTGAGCTCATCTGTCCCCCAAAACCTGCTCGACCAGCCGGCGGCCCGTCCCCTTCCCAGCAGCTCCATGCTTCTGGTCACCCAGGCCAGAGCCCCAGGCGCCGTCCTCGCCTCCCGCTTTCCCTCACAACCCACATGCAGCCCATCAGCAAATCCTCTTGGCCCATCCTTCAAAACAGATCTCGAAGCTAACCGTGTCTCACCACCCTCACTCCTAGCTGCTGGGTCAAGTCACCGCCATCCTTCCGCCTGGATTTTCCAAAAGCTCCTGTCAGCAGCCTCCTGGCTCTCTGCCTTATCTCCCTGGAGTCGGTAATCTACACAGAGGTCAGAGGGATCCTTTTAAAACACAAGTCAGTTGGATTTCCCCTACCTCCTCTGCTCAGACCCCTGGCAGAGTAAAGTTCAAAGTCCTCCCTCCTTCCTCCTCCTCCTCCTGGCCCAGGGTTCTCCAGCTTCCCGCCCTTCAAGCTGATCCTTGGAAAACCTGCTTTGTAGGCTTCCCTTTTGCCTGAACGGCTCGTCCCCAAATGTCCCTCCAGCCGCATCTCTGGCTGTGTTGTTCAGTGCCGTATCCCTCGCCCCCAGAACAGGGCTGGGTGCAGAGTTGGGGATCAATAACTGAATGAACCGGCACAATAGTCGGAGAGTAAATGATAGATCTTTGGCTAGATGGCACCACCCTTTCTTTTTTAAAAACAAAAATGTTTTATTTATTTTTGAGAGAGCACGAGCAGGGAGAGGCAGGGGGGGATGGGATGGACAGAGGATTCGATGGGAGGCAGGCTCCGCACGGACAGCAGCGAGCCCGATGTGCGGCTCGAACTCATCAACTGTGAACTCATGACCTGAGCTGAAGCCGGACGCCCAACTGACTGAGCCCCCCAGGCGCCTGGCACGACGCTTTCCATGAGAATGAACACATGACAGGCACACTCCTACCAGACGAGGCCGCGTCTGCCGGAGGCACTTGGCACTCGGCAGGCTCCAGGGGCGCGGAGGTGAACAGGAGAGACTTGCCCCGGCCTTCGCGGGGTGTGCGGACGCCCATAGACGGCTCTGCGCGAGGGGGCGGGGCAGCCGCAGCGTCAGCGCGCAGGTGTTCAGGAAGCGCATCACCAGGAGGTTCAGTCTGGCCGAGGGGGTCGA
>PJEM01005595.1:60216-127271 GCA_004023845.1 Helogale parvula
AGGAGAGGAGAGGAGGGGAGGGGAGGGGAGGGGAGGGGACGAAAGGGGAGGGGAGAGGAGGAGAGGGGAGGGGAGGACCCTGAGAAGCAGCCCTGGGCAGCCAGGGGGCATCCCGACAGGCTCTCGGTCAGTAGGAATACAATCAGATGTGCACCCTAGAACGTTCGCTCCGTGCTGGGAAAGGCGAGTTGGAGGTGTAAGGGTGCAGGTCCGATCCGGCCCTCACCACCAGGCCGTCCCGGCCGTCCCGGAGCCCGGTCGCGGCTCACCTCCGCGGCGGAAATGCACCCGGCGGCCGTGGGGGCCGCAGGTCCGATCCAGCCTGCCCCTTTACGCGGAAGGCGCCGGCTTCTCCTGAAAGGGCGCGCATTAAGGAGGGACAGCTCCTGCGACGCCCAATCGGGGGAGGCCGACCATACCTTTGACCTCTCTAGAGGCGGGCCTCCTCACGCCCCACGTGGGGCGTCCTGGGCCCACTCTGATTGGTCAGTGCTCTGAATGGTGTGACTGGCTCCCACAACTGCCAGTATTGATGGGGGGTAGGGATTGGATCGCTGTATTTCCTATAACGCTCCCTCCCAAAGGTATAAAAGGCCCTGCCCTGCCTTTGTTCGGGGCTCTCTGCACGTGGCCAGCGGGTCGGCTGGAGACGGTGAGCCAGAGCTTAAGCTTGTAATAAAGGCCCTTTGTTTTTGCAGGCGTGACTCGGTCTCCCTAGCAGTCTCTGGTGTTTGTTTTGGGGTGATTTGGGGCGATTTTAAAAACTTGGGCACAACAGAGGCAGCCAAGAAGGGGAGGAAGGTTAGGAGGCCAGAGCTGACGGCAGCTGGTGTGAGGCTCATGGTGGTGGGAGATGTGTGCCGGGCGCGGAGCTCGGGTTTACATAAATCATTATTATATAAACCATTAGCTTACGCAGGCACTCTTCTCGAAAACCTCCAGGACTCAAAGCCGCCCCACGCTCGGACAGACAGAGAGTCTGGAGTTCTAGATGAGCCAAGAGGAAGCAAGCACAGAATGCTCTTATTACAGTTTTACAGTCATTTGGGAAACACCGCGAGGTACTTTAGCGTCATCTTCTCATCTTTCAGGAAGGAGCAGAACAAAGCATGTAGAGCATTTGCACCATGTGCCATGAACACACACCAAACCCGGCGTCGTCACGTTGCTGAAGAAGACGAAGCATTCAGAGGTGTTTTTGTTCCATTTTTCAAGTGTGGAAATCGAAGCACAGAGAGGTAAGTCGCTCCCGGAAGCTGAGCGGCGACAGCACGCTTACCGATGTCACGGTGATGTCTTGGTGATAACATCGCTAAGCAGTGACAGTACCAGGACTGAAACCTAGGCTTTTGGGCACCAACTCCGGTTTCGATCTGCGGACTTTCCCCTACAGCGTAAGTGTCCGGCGGAATCCTTTGATGTGTGACACTGTCTGATCCAGTGCCTCACTCGGGACCTCGCTCCTGAGAAAAACCTCTACTTGTCTACTCACTGTCCCTATGGACACAACGCCAGGATCTGTGGACACGGTGATGGATAAGAGCAGGCCTGACGCCAACGAGCTTACAGTCTTGTGAGCGGACACTGGCAACGCAAATGCTCTGGGGACAAAAAGTACAGAGTGTTAGGGGCATATGTCAGGGGCAAAACCTGGACTTGGGGAGGGGTAGAGCTGGGGGTAATAACTGAAAGAATTGTCATTTAAATTACCCAAGGAATGGGCCGCCTGGCTGGCTCAGTCTTCTGCAAGCGAGTCTTGATCTCGGGGTCATGAGTTCGAGTCCCACGTTGGGTGTAGAGATTACTTAAAAAAATAAATACAAAATGCCCGAGGAAGTCTCTTCCCAATGACTGCTGCAACCTGGCTCCAGAATGAATTCCCAGCATGGATGCCCTCTCCGGCCTGTCTCATGTTTTCCTTCCAGAATAATCATGACACAGTGCTTCCAGAAAGAACACGAGTGTTTACAGAGAGACTTGGCATGCAGTGTCTCATCGGATTCCCAGAACCGTCCTAGGGAAGCAGGAGGCCACGTCGGTGAAATAATTCCCATTTAACAGGTGAAGGAAGTGGGGACTCTAGACGTTAGATGAAATTGTGCAATTTCACACAACCAATCCGCAGGGAGCTAAGCCTGGAACCCAGGCTTAGACGTCTGGTCCGTTGCTCTTTCCACCAAATCACAAATTTTTCGCTTCGTTGACATTCCATAGTCCCTACTCTTTCTCTGCTTCGTGATGAGTTTCTTCTCCTAAAGATGGCTTCCCTTCCTGGGCTGTGCGTGGACGGGAGGACTTGGGAGTCCAGGAGGTGGCTGGGGGAGAGTCACGGAATAATGCACGAATGAATGAAAGAGCTCTGATAGATAAATGAAGAACTTTCCAATACTGACTTTTGATGATAATTTTGCAGGAAAGGGAAAGAGAAAGAATGACAGGAATGAAATGCAATTTACTCCTCTTTCTCGGGCCCGGGACGAAATGTACTCCCAAGTTCTAGAAGTGCATGCTGGTTTTATTTAATCAATTAGTCATACGTTAAGTGAAGCAACTTTTTGTAAAAATGGCGCAAGAAGGAATCCACTCACGGGTGCTGGGCATGAGAGAAATATAAATAAATGCATCCCGAGCTACCAAAAGTAGGAACACAAAAGCACCTGAAATAAAAAGGCCGCCGTCATGGTCGCTTTTCCTAAAGGGCGAGTCTCAGAATCAGTGTGAGGGGAAAGGAGGGCTCTGAGCAAGGGCCTGAGGGTGAGTCACCTCCATGGTGTCCCGTGACTCCAGGCCCCGCAGGGTCACCGTGCATAACCTGAGGAAACCGGGGACACCAGCACCCACTCGCGGGGTAAGCTCTGTTCAAGGTGCTGCAGGGCTGCAGTACCCTAGAAAGTTCTAGAATCCATTTTCTACAGGTCAGGACTGAAAGTGCAGCCAGATCGAATGCGCTTTTTCTCTTGAACAAAGGAGCAGCCATTCCCGGAGCCCAGTCCAACCTGAAATACCAGATTTCCTAATGAGAAGTCAGCCCAGAGGCCTGTCCTGGCACTTCCTGCCATGCTTAACCCCTTCCTTCCCTTCCGCAGGTCCCCAGAATTTTACTTTCAAATATCGTGAAGGTTATTTTATTAAAAAATACATGTATGTGTATATATGCATATATAGTGGGAAAATCTATATATAGATACAGTGAAAATCCACGTGTCTAACTACTTTTATCAATATGCATTAACATTCCTTTATACAAACATAATCATTCCAGAGAGCACCTAATAAGCAAACTGTAGGAAGCTATAAATAGTACCACCAATCATCCCAGAGTCATGTATTAATCTTTCTAATTCATACCTTTTTGGATAAAAAGAGAATTAAATTAACCGTTCTGATCATTTTTCAAACACTGTCACCAAGAGATCTTGAGCTGGTCTGCAAGCCATATATGTCAGATGTCTGTGGGGACAGCTGGGGGCTCAGCCGGTTGAGCGTCTGACTTTTGAGTTCGGTTCAGGTCATGATCTCACAGTTCGTGGGTTCGAGCCCCACAGGAGGCTTCTATGCTGGTGGTGCGGACACTGCTGGGGATTCTCTCTCTCTCCTGCTCCCTGCCCCTCCCCTGCTTGTGCTCGCGCTCTCTCTCTCTCTCTCAAAATAAATAAATAAAAACTTAAAAAATTAAAGTCTCTCTATTACTCATTAAACTCTACACAGTCTCATCCAATACATGAAAATACTAAGTTTCAGGCTGTTTCTTTGATTCCAGGTGCCTGTATCCCGTTCCTTTGTAAGTCCGTCTTGGGATCCTGGAGTTTAATGCCCCTGTGATTCCTCTTGACCACACTTAACACACGCAGCGGCCATAGCGGCAGGTTTTGTTCTCTTGCTCTTAATTTCTGAAGATTTAAAGGAAAACTTACTGAAGAGCAAAAGTTTTGATTATTAAAAGTCCTGTGATCAGAAAAATGGTGGAGTCCAAAGCATAAATCTTTTATTAAAAATGGATAAGGAAGAGCAAATGAGGATGAAGATTTCCTCCCGTAAATGAGCAGAACACCTTCTTCATGTGTCTTCTTTCCTTCGGCTGATGAGGGGAGGAAACATTTAACAAAACAGGATAAAGGGGCGCCTGGAGGGCTCAGTTGGTTAAGCGCCCGACATCGGCTCAGGTCAGGATCTTATGGCCCCTGAGTTCAAGCCCCATGTCGGGCTCTGTGCTGACAGCTCAGAGCCCGGAGCCTGCTTCGGATTCTGCGTCTCCCTCTCTCTCTGGCCCTCCAATGCTCGCACTCTGTCTCTGTCTCTCTCAAAACTACATAAACATTTAAAAAGAATTTTTTTAAGCAAGATAAATACTCAGTGATAGCAGAAGTGTGGAGGAGATGGTCACTTCCAAGTGCTATTGGCAGGAGTATAAATGAATAAAACCCTGTTTGGGAGGTAATATCCGAAGGTTTTCTTATTTCCTTTGACTCAATCATTCTACTTTGATCAACTTGTCTAAGGACATAATTAAAGGGGACAGGGGTTTGGGGTCAAGGACGTTCACTCCCGCGTCATTTATGCTGGTGAAAAATGGACTTGCTCGCGGAGACCCGAGGAGGCTCACGGCCGTTCTCTGATTCACACGGTCCAGGAACCAACACCCAAAATCTTCACTTCTGACTCTCGATTCCGCTGTGCGGTTGAGGTAACTCCATCCGAGGCACTAAGTCTACGCACCAGACTCTTCAGAAGCTGCATAAACCAGTAGAATAAATTGCAGATAAGCTACCGATCAGCCAAGGCTCTGGCTAAAATCACTAATCTTCAAACTGCAGCAAACTTCTCTGCCCAGGAGTTTAATATTCCTTTATTTGAAAAGCTTTTCATTTTTCTAAGAACTCTACCAACAAGTATCAAGTTGTTGCTATGGATTTTAACATTATCCAGTTACTTATCTTGTAAGTAAACACAAGGGCAGAAATAAAATGCTTTTAAACTATTTTCTCAAATAAGACCCATGCAGCTCACATGGTGGCTTCTCCACGGAATGGGTGATGCGCCCAGCTTGTCCCACCCAGGGTTCCACGAGCTTTGGAACCTTCCACACACATCGATTCGCTGAATCTCTACGACAGTCCCAAGAAGTGGGCACGATTAATACCCCCATTTTAAAGAGGAGTCAACCCAAGTACAGAGAACTTAAGTCACTTGCCCACATAACCCAGCTAGGAAATGCAACGCTAGAGCCCAAAGCAGAGCCCGGGTTCTCAAACACCATGCATATTGTTATTAAAACACAATAATTTGGGGTTCCTGGGGGGCTCGGTCAGTTAAGAGTCCAACTCTTGGTTTCAGATCAGGTCATGGTCTCGCAGTTCACGAGTTTGAGCCCCACATCGGGCTCTGTGCTGACATTGCAGAGCCTGCCCAGCATTCTCTCTCTCTTCTCCCTCTGCCTCTCCCCACTTTAAAAATAATTAAATAAATAAATAAATAAATAAAATAGACAAACATAACCACTAAGGGTGTGGCACCTAGAGTGATATTGAAAACACACTGGGATTTTTGTTAAATGGAAGCAGAGGGAGCAGGAGGAGATGGTCAGGGAAGGCTTCCTGAGGAGGAGATGACGCCAAAACGTGGGGGTCGGAGGCAGGCTGGCGAAGAACATCCTAGACCAAGAGCAGTTTGATTGAAGGACAAACCGAGGAGCCAACGGCTTGTCCCTGAGCCCAGAATGCCAGGGATGACGAAGGGAGGTGGGCAGGATCGTGAAGCGAGGGCTCTGTGCTGCAGCTTGTCCTTATCTTTTTTGTGTGTCTATGCTCTACCTTGTCCTTCTCTTCTCCTCCTTCTTCCTCTTGCCTCCCCCTCCCCCTCTTCCTCCTCCTTCTCGTCCACCTTCTCTTCCCCCTCCTCCTGCTTCTCTTCCTCCACCTCCTCCTCTTCCTTCTTCTTCTTCTTCTTCTTCTTCTTCTTCTTCTTCTTCTTCTTCTTCTTCTTCTTCTTCTTCTTCCCCTTCCCCTTCTCCTCCTCTTCCTCCTCCTTCTTCCTGTGAGAAATGGAGGGTGTTCAGTGACATGATCTACTACATGTTTTCAAAAAAGTCACCACCATGATATCAGGGCAAAAGTCAGATCGGAGAATGGAAGATTCGGGAGTCAAGAAGGTCAGCTCAAGGACAAGAGGTAAAGTAGCTACAGGGCGGCGGGATTGGGGAAGGGACAGACTAAGAGCTTCATTTAGCAGTTGGAATTTAGGCTCTGATCACCAATTAGTTGTGAGGGATTAAAGAAAACAGTGATGTGACAGAGATAATTGGCTGAAGAAAATGACTTAAGTACGTACACATCTACTCTAGAGGTGCCATGCTCTGGAGACGACTTTTCAGCAGGCTGCTTACGTTCTGAAGAGGGGAATTTATTTCTTCCTTCTTTGTATCTCTCTTCTTCATTTTAGAATCCTGAATCACTATCAGTCTGCCCTCTCGTTTCATTCCTAGATCGCCCCAAAATAAACAAAATATAGAAGACTTAGTTTCTCAACCATCTTTCCACAATCAGATTTCCGTTGAATGCGTTAGGGACTGACCAACTCACACTGAGTACAGACACTTTCTAGTAACCTTGCTTTTTTTTTTTATCATAAAAATAGTTGGGAAAGTATAGACCTGATTCTGCTTTAGAAATGCAAATACTGGAGCTCCTGGATGGCTCAGTAGTTAGAGCATGCAACTCTTGATCTCATAGTTGTGAATTCAAGCGCCACATTGGGTGTGAAACCTACCTACAAAAATAAAAAATGTTGGGGGGGGGGCCTGGGTGGCTCAGTTGGTTAAGCGTCCAACTCTTGATCTCAGGTCAGGTCATGATCTCACAGTTTGTGAATTTGAGCCCTGAATTGGGCTCTGCATGGTAGTGGAGTCTGCTTGGGATTCTCTTTCTCTTTCTCTCTCTGCCCATCCCCCGTTCATGCTCTCTCCCTCTCTCTCTCTCTCAAAACAAATAAACTTAAGAAAAAGATATTAAAATACCATAAAAATCTCCATTTTACCTCATTCAAACTTTAAAGCAGTCAGTTCAATTCTCTAAAATACATCTAAAGGAACACAATTATAAATCTATGTTTGGGGGGGGCGGGGATAATTAGACAACCAGGCTGAGTATCTCTTAGTCCCCAGTAAACGTGCCCTTGTCTTGTCTAAACTGCAATTCAGTCTAACTCCGGACAGCAAGTTGTTGAAACAATTTTCAGAGACAGAACTTAATTAGGAGCAGATAATTATACATTTAAATTAAATAATAAAAGCCTTTGAAAACAACTAAAAACACTAGAAAACAATCTCCCCAAACACCCAGAAAGAGGCATCTGAAAAGCCCATACTAGACACAGTTTGGATGACCCATCACGGAGGCACGTGACAACTCTGCTGTCCCCAAAGACAGGACGCGCATCTCTGCTAAAGCTGTATGTCCCAACCTCCACGGCCATGAGGCTAAATCATGGCCTAATTAGATCCAAAAAAGAAGGCTTTGTCTGTCTTCTCCCAAGAGGTGCCGAGGTGAATCTGGAATTGTAATTTGCTGGACGGCCTGGACTGAGGCAGGTTGTGCACCATCTTCCGAAGTAAAAGCGAAATATGGAAAAGAAAAAGCTTTCATGGGAATATAAGGCATTGCAACAATTACTCAAGAAGCTATTTCAGAAAAAAATGATCTTTAAAATACATTGGAAGTATTTTCTAAATCCGGTAACCTTCCCTTTTAGCAATAAATGCTGTCACTAAGTAATAATGGGAATTAGAACAAGTACGCAGGCTTTGAAGTCAGACAGACCACCCCGCTCAGTAGCTGTGTGACCTCAAGCAAGTCACTCAACCTCTCTGATCCCTCTTCTCCCTCATGGGCAAAATGGGCCAAAGATTAAGTGAAATAACATATGGAAATGAATCCAGCCTCTAGCACAATGCCTGGTAGGCTCCCATAAATGGTCATCCCACGAGACCTCCTGAAGGTCTTCTTCCCTTCTTCCCTGACATCGCATTTCTAAAAACTCAGTTATGAGAGACTGTTTTCCCTTTTTGCACCAAGTGAGGCAAGGTTTACTCTTCTCCTGCCTGCCCAGCCTCCCTCATCTCATGATCTGAATCATGGCGAAAACGAAGCACTTGAGTTTTGTTTTGTTTTGTTTTGTTTTTAAGAGAGAGAGAGAGGAGAGTGCAAGTAAGGGAGGGGCTGAGAGAGAGAGAGAGAGAGAGAGCAAATTCTAAGCAGACTCCAACTGACAGTTCAATTCCAAATCCCCGGGATCATGACCTGAGCCGAAATCAAGAGTCGGACACTCAACCGACGGAGCCACCCCGGCGCCCCAAAAACATCTGAGGTTTTTTTCCTGTACGTGGCCAGCATCTTGCTAAGTGCGATGGTGCATCAGACAGGAAAAGAAAGGACCGACCGTGCCATCCCAGGCTGTCGCAACACAAGCAAAGAGGCTCCGCAGATGAAATGACGAGGACGAAGCTTACCAAAATGAGGCCGAGCGCCAGGTTACATGACACCCGCTGACCTGCCGCCGTGAGTCCCAAGTGGGATCCTCAACCAGCCGCGGTGAAGGAGCACTTTTGTTCTCATTTCCAACCCATCGAGAACCAACAAGTGGTCCTGTTGCCCGTGCCTGTAACACAGCTCATGCGACAGCCTGCTCCTGGGGGGCCGCCGGCACCCGGAGTGGCCCGTGTCGCATCAACAAGGCGAGCTCGTGGCCGGCATCCTTGGCCGTCGCGGCCATGCCAAACCACCCAAAGCCTCCTAATTTCCCTCCTCGTCTTCTCGCAGACCAGTAACAGTTTCGAACTGGTTTGGAAGGAGTAATGCGTGGACTGCTTTCTGAGTCGTCCTGCGCTGCACCTAACGGGGGAGGCCTTCCACATTTCCATGGGCACCCCCCGCAAGGAGCAGTAAAGGACAGACAAAGCAATGGCCCAGAAGCTGGGGGGTGGGGGGAAGAGCCCTGCGTGGGCTTGCGATGACTATTTTTATCACGACTTGGAAACACATCGATAGACTTTGGGTCAGGACCTAGAAAAAGAATGTCAAGAACTTCTCTATCTCATGACTCGAGGGAACAGTGCATTCAGTAGGGCTCCCAGAAGCGGCAAAGAGGAGAGAACCAACATGGCGGCATTCCAAAACCATCGCCCAGCTGGCCTATCAGCGAGTGAGGAACAGAGTCCAGAAGGGCCCTCCTTGGTGAGAACAGTCACCATCTTCTGTTTGTGCACCACGTCTCAGGAGGCCTCTTGGGCATCAAAGGCAAGGAGGCAGGAATGAGTCCAAAGTTTGGGTCAAGCCCACCTGTCACGAGCTAATGAGCTCAGGCTCTCAAGCCACACTTCCGGGCTTCCGATTCTGGCTCTTCCGTTTACTAGCTTCGCAATCTTGGGCCACTGGCTTGATCTCTCTTTGCTTCAGCTTCCTCCGCTACGAGGGGACAACAGTCACACCTCTCTCAAAGGATTATCACAAGAACTGAATGAGGTCATGGGGATAAACCCCTTAGACCAGCGCTTCAGACACTGCAAGGGCCAGCTGCTGCTTCTAGACTTTTCTCCCCTGGCAGGTTCATCCTCAACACCAATTGTAGAGGGATTTAAGAAATTGTGCTCCGACATCCTTCAACTCAGAGGATGAGGCCCCCATGCTCAAAAGCCCTGGGTCTAAGCAGGGCATGTGGGAACTCAGTTAGTTGCTCCTCCTACCCTTCAAAGCCCACGTCAAGGGCCATATCCTCCAATAGGCCTGAATTAACTAGAAACTACTTCCAACTGCATGATGCAGAAACCCCTCTCCTGTGGCTTCATCAAATAGGGGCTCATTGCTCTGGAAAACAGTGTGGAGGCTCCTCAAAAAACTATCAGTAGAACTCCCCTATGACCCAGCAATAGCACTGCTGGGGATCTACCCAAGGGACACAGGAGTGCTGAGGCATAGGGGCACATGTACCCCAATGTTCATAGTGGCACTTTCTACAATAGCCAAAAACATGGAAAGAGCCGAAATGTCCATCACCTGATGAGTGGATCAAGAAGACGTGGTATATATACACAATGGAGTACTACATGGCTGAGAAAGAATGACATATGGCCATTCATGGCAATGTGGATGGACCTTGAGGGTGTCATGCTAAGTGAAATTAAGTCAGGCAGAGGACAGATACTATATGTTTTCACTCATACGTCTAACGAAGAAACTTAACAGAGGACCATGGGGAGGGGAAGAGGTGAAAAAGAGTTGGGGAGAGGGACGGAGGCAAACCATGAGAGACTCTTGAATACTGAGAACAAACTGAAGACTGAAGGGAGTGGGGGAAGGAGGTGATAGACATGGAGGAGGGCACTTGTGGGGAAGAGCACTGGGTGTTATATGGAAATCAACTTGACAATAAACTATAAAACAAAACAACAACAACAACAACAAAAACAAACAGGGGCTCAGTGTTAGCAGCTCGTAAGAAGTCGGGGGTAGAAATCCCAGGGCAGTTGCAGCAGGTCTCAGATGTCGTCAGTGCCCAGGTGACTTAGGGCTTCATATCGCTTTAGCGTGTGACTTCCATCTTCACATCACTCCACGGACACCCCTGTCAAGGAGGGAGTGGAAAGAAGCACTGAGGATGAAGAGGTGGTCTAGACCAGGAACTTGATACTCAGCCGACACCACCTGGTCCACTCCTACCACGTGAGTGGTCAATGCAATGTCAAGTGGCCATCCCTTGCTGCAAGGGAGATACAAAAACGGATACTTAACCCATCCAAACAAAATCAGAGTTCTGTTCATAACGGAAAAGAGAAGAAAGTTTAATGGAGAGGAAACCAGCAGAGAAGGTCCCCTTGACCCCCTCCCTCAGGTCCTGCTGTAAGATGCTTTCAGAGCAGCAATGCTCCTTCTTGGTGTATCACTTACAGATAAATTATAATTCAATAACTTCTCATGAAAATAGTTCCTAGTGTCTCCTCGTACCAGAACGTAAGCTCCAAGAAGGCAAGAACCACATCTCGCCTGCCCAGTTTACTCCAGGACCCTTCAGAGCCTAGACCCGTGCCTCGTATCCAGTAAGTGCACAATAAACGTGTGGGGACTTGGTAAACAAGCCACTTAATAGAAGCTCATCGATGGGCTTACTAACTTTAGACAACTAACTTCACTTTTTTCTTGTTTAAACTCAGACTAGAAATATTTATATGCCTTATAAGGTTAATGTTATGAAGACGATGTGAAAATAAATTCAAGAAACACTGGGAAAATATGTTGGGTGAAGACTCGATACGTGTGGCAAGAGAGAAAACGGGGCCTTAGAATTCATCAGGGATATGCCTTCAGGTCATGGGAATAGAGAAATGTCACGCTGGAGAATGCCAGGAATATAACTGTATTATTTGGTAATAAATAGGGGCGGTGGGAGCATACTTCGATATGGCCATCTTGTCTCTCTCTTCTCCTTTTCCTTTCCTCTCCAGACAAAAGAAACTTTATGAACTGTGTTTTATAAACTGAATTAAACAGCTCAGGGGAACTCATTGACCAATAGACGTTCATCTCCCTTCACTCCGTCAACCAACAAACCAACACTTGTAGGAGCAGGCACCATCTTGGATCCCAGAAACACAACAGTTATCAAACAAACATGACCTTGACTCGCACAGCGCTTATGTGTCAGTTGGGGGAGGGGGAGCAAGACAGTAAAGAAATAAATAGATTTACAGCTGGGGATAAATGCTATGAGACGCTGTGGCAGTAGAATATGAGAGGGAGGTAATATTTAAGCCACCAGCCAAGAATGGGAAGGCAACCATTAGAATAGCCCAGGAAAGAACATGAGGTGGCCAGAACATTGTGGGAAAGGGGAGAGGGGCTTAATATGGTTCCTTTCTCCGATCACATCTCCTACTGCTTGCTTTCACTCACTGGCCAACCCTGCTGTTACTTGGACATGCCAAGCTCACTCTTGCCTCAGGCCCTTTGCACGTGCCGTTGTCCTGTGCTCCACTTAAATGTCATTCCCATTTATCTCCTCTTTGTCACTCTGGTTCAGATCTCTGCTCACTGCTAACCCCTGAAGTGACAGGGAAATGGTTGACGCTACAACTATGTCCATTCTCACATTAATCTGGCACATATTGATTGGACACCTACTGGGTGCCAGGCACCGTCCTAGGCCCTGGAGATATCTGGTCAAATGCGTGGATTTCTTGCTCTCCTAGGTCCTACTTTGTACTTGGAGAAATGTACAGTAAGCAAGCAAACAAAATGTCAGACAGTGACACTTGTAAGTGGATGTGAGTTTCAGTTGTTAAAGAGAGTGGTCGGAAGAGGCCTCTTTGAAGAAGTTTCGAGAAGGGAGTGAAGGATCTAAGTCAGCCATGAGAAGCCTGGGGCAAAACCCCTGCAAATGGAAAGGCCATGAGGCAGAAACTATCTCAAAAAAAAAAAGAAAGAAAGAAAGAAAAAGAAAACCACAGGAAGGTATCTCAACAAAGCTGTTTAAAAATGACATCAAAACTATATTAAAATTTTGAATCCCCCTCCCCCCAAGATATGTTAGAGCCCCACCCCCAGTGCCTTACACGTGATCTTATTTGGGGAAAGGGTCTCACGGAGGTAATTCCTTACGATGAGATCACACTGCAGCCAGGTGGCCCCGAGTCCAGGATGACTAATGTCTCTGCAAGGAGGTCATTTGAAGGTGAAACAGAGATTGGAGAGATGTGGTCCCATGTCAAGGAACACTGGGGACGTCAAGGAAGCCAGTCAGCAGCTCGAGGAGGCAAGGAAGGATTCTCCCTCGGGTCCCAGGAGCGGGGCCCCGCTGACCCTTGATTCTGGACTCAGGCCTCCAGAGCTGTGTGACAACGCGTTTCTGTCGTTTTAAGCCTTCCGGCTTATGACCCATTTGATGGCAGCTTTGGGAAATGAATACAGATGCCTTCTGGGCATCCGGCTTCTGGAGCTGAGGGGACAGTTTGGAGCCACAGATATAGTGAGGAGATATCACTGTAACGTGATCAGCAGAGAGACTAGATTTCGCCCTACAGCAAAGCCCCAGAGTCTCCCTTCGACAGGAGTCATGTGAACTCGAGCCGATGACAGCCTCTGAAGGAACGAGATGGCCTACGTTCTAAGATGTCGGCACAAGTTTAAGAAGAGCTGGGCGGACTGCCACGGCGTCGAGTTAAATCCACACCACAGCAAGAATGATGGGCAGATGAATTCACCATGTAATGGCAGACCGGGAAACAGTAAAAACACAACACACCATTCATGATCCAATAGATACGATAAAAATGTCTTACACGGCGAAATGCAGCCAGTAGATAGACACAATGGTGACTGGTGACCTCAACATTGATCAAAGTGACAGAATTAAATCTGAAAGAACTAGACAAAGCAGTAGTAAGTATGACAGAATTAGCAGGTGGAAATGGAGAACAGTGAGAGGAGGACAGCAAACTTTCTCTGAGAGCGTACAAGTCTCTCCAATGAAAAGTCATCAAATTCTAGGGGCGTCTGGGGGACTCAGTCAGTTAAGCATCCGAATCTTGATTTCGGCTCAGGTCATGATCTCACAGTTTGTGGGTTCGAGCCCCACGCTGGGCTCTGTGCTGACAGTGTGGATCCTGCTCAAGATTCTCTCTCTCTCTCTCTCTCTCTCTCTCTGCCCCTCTTCGGCTCTCTCTCAAAATAAATAAATAAACTTAAAAAAAATGCCATCAAACTCTAGAGCACACACTGGTCATATTCTCAGATCCGAACTGCAATAAGAACAAAAAATGAGCAAAGGGAAAGGTCCTGTGAAGTAACCGAAACTCACTAACGCATGAAACCACATGGAGGACGGGATTGAATTCGAAACGGCAGACGACGTTCGCAGTGACAAAGGTAAGTATGAGACCTCGATTTGGAAACTGCTGTCTTGAATTAAAAATCATCCCCGTTAGCCCCTAGGGTGTGAGAAAAGTCTGCCTGGGAACAGCATCATCCATCTGGGGGTGGCTTGATGGACAGATCAGGCCCGGCTGTCCCTCCGCAGAGCTCGGACCCCATCCGGAGGGAGCCGGTGGGCTTTTCACGGAGAAGCGATTGCCTCCCTCACAGAAAATGCACTGCGCTCTCTTTTGTCTTTCTAAAAAAGTCCCCTCAAGACACTCATTTTTAAAGAAATCCCATTGCATTTAAACTCCAGGGCCAAACTTTTATTCCAGCAGCCCGGCAATCAACTGAAAAATGGTGTACAATCCGTTTTTAACAAACGATGACCCTCAGCCTCAGATGAGTGCGAGTGGGTGTCTGGCAGTCGTGGGGAAGTCTTGCTTCCACTGTGAGATGAAATCTCTAGATGTGGCATTGTTATGTCACCAACGCGCAGAGCGTGCCAAAGCCTGGCCTAGACATTTATGTGGGTTTTCCCGAATTCCCTTCAGCAATTTAAACCCTGGATGTTCTTGCCAGCTACCAGGGAAATTAAATAGGGAATATTCAGGAAATATAAAGTGACTAACAGTTAGCATTGCACAACTCTTTCTCATGGGCATTTTCCAGGGCTGGAGGGTACAGTGGAACACAGTAGAATGTTCGCAGACTTCCTGAGGTTCAGAGTCTACGGACAGATGGAGAAATCACTGGTCCTGTTCCTGGAAGGACTGAATGTTTTCACAGTAAACCTCTTTGCCTGGGGCTCCTTCCCTCGTATCTTAGAAGTTGTGATTCAGTAGAGTTGGAATTGTGGCAAAAGTCAAGATTTCAGTTTCATGGACACACAGTCTCCTCTCTCTCTGAAAACGAATGAACTCCTAATCACCCGAAATCAAGAACTGGCAATAAAAACGCATTTAGACTTTCCTATTCAAATGTAACATCCCCCAATCATTTGAGATTGTATTACGACACTTTAGTGAAATACAGAAAACCCAAATACTAAGTGCTGAGTTGCCTAAAGAAAGAACAGAGACAACAGAAGAGACAACCAAGCGAGGCCCTTATTCCACAGGGTGACAGAACCGTAGAGCTGAGCGGACTCAGGAGGGGAGTGTAATTCTTAAGGGAAGAAGGAACAGAATGGTATCAGCTGAGATCATACTTAGGCGTATAAAAATGGAACAGCGAAGGCCGGAAAACACAGAATGTGTCTCCTTGAAATGGATCAGAAAGACACACTGCAAAAAATAGAAAGCAGAGTTTGTTGGCCAGGATCCCTTACATCTGGAATCTCTTCTGTTTTCTCAGCATAACAGGAATCAAACCCTGCAGTGAAAATGTCACTTTTGAAACAGGCTTGTTTTATCTTAGACTTTTCAGTATTCGTGTGTGCCTGCTCTCAGCATTGGGAAGGTGCTAGAGATGAGTGTGTTGATTCTCTCTCTCTCTCTCACCTCCTCCTCCTCCTTCTGTCCCAGCATATACAGAACAACAAACTTTGAAGGCATACTTGTCATTTTGGCAGAGCGCATGCATCTCAAGCTCCATGACTGATATTCTACAAGGAAGCACCCATCTGCGAGACGTCATCGGGTCTGTACATTCCTAACGCCTTCAGGAGAGAAGACGTCTATCCCCAATCTACTTTGGCGATGTTCTTTCTTATTTTAAACTATTGACATTAAGGTGTTTAACCACAAAATAAGTAGCACGTGGCTTCTCTGTCCCCATGCATCCTATAACTACCAAAACCAGAGGGGGAAACTCAGAATCTATCAAATCCTGAAATACCCTTTGTACCGATGACCCCGTCTCTCAGACTAAAAAGCTGTGTAACTCCCCGCGAGTCTGCCCTCCGATTACACATCAGAGCCGGATGGAAATTCCACTGACCAAATTAAAACACACTAATTGGGCATCAAATTTCTCCCGAAAATGTTCCTTCCCAGCATCATAGATGAGGCACCGTGTGGGTGTCGGATGTACAGCTAAGAGGAAGCTCATTCTTTCTGTACAAATAAATCATTCAAATTCACTTTACTAAACTTTCTTATTGGCTCCTAGAAACGAGCAAATGGAGGATGTGGGAAATTTAACTGCTCAAATATCCAAAAGGTTTATTCAGTGAATGGAAACAAGGGTAGAGGACACAAGACAGCTAAATCGTTTTCTAGATAAGATGTGTTCCTTTGCAAAACAATTCTAGAACACCGAAGCTGCGTCTGGGACACGGATGGACACAGAGGTTCTTAGCTTCAAATGGACGCGTGCGAAACTCTCTGCTGTTCAAATATGCTAAAGGGTTTAAAACCTTGATCGTAAGCGGTGTCTCGGTGGCTCCATCGGTTGAGTGCCCAGCTTCGGGTCAGGTCATGATCCTGCAGTCTGTGGGTTCAAGCCCCGCATTGGGCTCTGTGCTGACAGCTGTGAGCCTGCTTCAGATTCTACGTCTCCCTCTCTCTCTCTGTCCCTCCCCTGCTCACGCTCTGTCTCTCTCAAAAATAAATAAACGTTAAAAAAAAAAAAGAATTGATGTTAAGACATTCCCTTCTAACATTAATTCCTAGTTCATAGTATCAGCAAAAACAGACTATATAAAATTAACCTTACAGTGAGGGGCACCTGGATGGCTCAGTCAGTGAAGCATCTGACTCTTGGTTTTGGCTCAGGTCATGATCTCACAGTTCGTAGGATCAAGCCCCCCCGTGGGGCTCTGCAGCCACAACACAGAATCTGCTTGAGATTCCCTCTCTCTGTGTCTGTCTCTCTCTGCCCTTCCCCCATGCTCTCTCTCTTAAAAGAAGTGAATAAACATTTTTAAAAACATATTTTAAAAAATTTAACCTTACAGTTAGGAATTCCCATCAACATAGTCATTGAATTGCAATGAATTTTCCGGCTATTGTACAATTTTCCTGATGATTCAAAAATAATTGAACCTCCACATTTTTTTTTTTTTTCAGAATAGTTGACCTGACCTGAATGCCACTGATAATGTTTATAGAGGCCTGAAATAGCTCTGTATTCCTCAGGTCAAGGTCAACATCAACAGTGACAAATCATGTTAAAAGCACGTACCCTTGATATGATGTGATAAAAAAAAAATAAGGCACTTTACTTCTATGGTCTTTCTCTTTGAAACCAATAGCATCACGTGAAAAACACTGCATAAATTCCAATAGAGGGACATTTGACAAAATACCTGACCAGTCCTCCTCAGAACTGTCAGGATTATGAAAACCAAGGAAAGTCTGAAATTGCCACAGCCAAAAGGAGCCTAACGGAGGCATAACAAATAAGTGTTATTTGGTGCTGTGGATGGGCTCCCAGAAAAGAAAAAAAGGCATCGTGTAGAAACCGAGGAGATCAAAATGAACAGTGGGCTTTAGTTGCTTAAAATGTGTCACCGTGGGTTCGTTAATGGTAAGTAATGTTGGGGCGCCTGGGTGGCTCAGTAAGTTAAGCATCTGACTTTAGCTCAGGTCATGAGCTCAAGGTTCGTGGGTTTGAGCCCCGCGTGCTGACAGATCAGAGCCTGGAGCCGGCAGCCTGCTTTGGATTTTGTGTCTTCTTCTCTCTCTGCCCCTTCCCCGCTCACACGCACTCTGTCTCTTTTTCTCTCAAAAATAAATAAACATGAAAAAAAATTAATGGCATCGCTTCATGTCTGCAACTTTTCTGTAAGTGGTTCGAATAAAAATTATAGAGACAGAGACAAACAGAGGAGGAGGGTAAGACAAAGGGGATAATTTGAGGATGCTCGGTGAAAGGATCTGAGAACCCTTTGTACTGATCTTGAAACTTTTCTCTAAGTCTGAAACTATGTCAAAACAAAAAAATTTTAAGGTAAAAAAATGGCCACAAACCACAACACAGAGAGACATATGCTAACAAGGGAAAAATATTGTAACATACGTGATAGACAATGAATTAATTCGTTCCTATACAAATCATAAGACCAAGGCAATACCACAAGAGAAAGGACAAATGAGCAAGTCAGTCACAGAAGAAGTATAAGGGCCAACCAACATGTGTGTGTGTGTGTGTGTGAATGTGTGTGTGAGTGTGTATGTGTGTGTGAATATGTGTGTGAATGTGTGTGTGTGAGTGTGTGTGTGAATATGTGTGTGTGAATGTGTGTGTGTGTGAGTGTGTACGTGTGCATGTGCACACACATATATATATTCGATCTCGTATCAGTAAGAGAAAAGTACTTTTTCCTAAGATTGTAATGAAATTCTACCTAATAAATTGACCTCCCAAAACAAATAAAGTAAAAACCCTAAGACTAATTTTTGAAACACCTGCAGTTGGAGCGTGGCTCATTAAATGAGCACCGCACGGCCAGCGGGTGTCCCGGACGGTCCGATAATCTGGCTGTAATCTGGCAATCAACGAAGTTTTTAAACATGTTCAGTCCCTTTGATTCCGTCTTTCCTGGACTTGATTGAATTCATCCTGAGAAAATAAGCAGAGAGGTAGGAAATCATATCCAAGGCAGTTTGTTGTTATAACGTTACTATGAGGTAAAAGGCCTGACAATCAGAACTGGTCAGGTGTGAATCACGCTGCATCCGCACGATGCGCACTGAGCAGTCTCGAGAATATCATATGGTGAAAAGTGCTTACAGACTGTGGGGATGTCAACACACAGACACTGTAAACAGAGGGCTATCCTTGGGTGGGGTCATGGCTATGCTGGCAACAACCTTCAGACACCGTGACGAGAGTCTGCCTGGGTCGTCAGACAGCAGCACAGCTGGGAGTCTGCTCCTGCAGGAAAGCGAAGGCCGTAATAAACAGTTGGTAAGCCTAAGGACCCACCTCTGAGAAATGAGAGGGCTCTTACAATAAAACATTGAGTTTTCCCAACTTACAAAAACGGTTATGTATTCACTCAGTTTGCAAGTGTTTACGTACCCGCTACATTCAGCCTAGCGGTCTGGGTGCCCCGTGAGGGAAGGGGAGAGGGCTGCCGAGCTGGAGAAGGGAAGCTCTCTGTCCTCAGTGAGCTTCCCATTTAGCAGGTGCTCAACCCAGTTTTACAACTACGTGTGATAAGAAGCAGAACACTGGGGGAGGGAAGGAGTGCGTCCATGGAGAGGACAACAGAGAAGACGGCGTCCGAGATGAAATGGCATCAGCTTGGAGCTGGTGGCAATTGTCGTGGGAAACGCTGGGAACGGGACTTGTAAGCATAGTGCAGAGAACAGCAGGAGCGTGGAAAAGAGGTGATAAACAAAAGACTTACTTAGGAAAGTGTACATTTTCTAAGTTGGCTGAAAATACGGAGTAAGGCGAGCTAAGAACTAGAAAATTGAGCTTAAAGACAGAGACCAACGTGCCTTAAACACCCATCTGAGAAGTCTGGACTTAGTATGTTGGGCAAGTGTGGTTATTAAAGGTCTCTGAGCAGTTTGAAAATCTGAGAAAGTGCATACTGACAAGATGAATCTGACTTCGACTTCTGGCAACAAGGTGGACTAGATATCCAGAGAAACCCTCCTGGTACAGAAAAACTCAACCATCAGCAAAATATTCTTGTATTTTATTTTGTATATATTTATATATAAAGAAAACATCTCTATAACACACGACTGCATTGGCAAAATAGTAAGTGAAATCCTCAGAGATCTGACATAAGAAAAAAGCATGACTTCGAATGGGTAAGAAAATGATGAAGTTGGCATCAGCCAACTCCTTGATGGCGAAGAGCAAGGGGTCAGCAAACTTCTGCCCATGGCAACACCTAGCTAGCCACCTGCTTTTGTAAATAAAGTTTTATTGGAACACAATCACGCCCATTCGCTAATTGTTGACGGCTGCTTTCATGCTACAATGGTGGAGATGAGTAGTTGCAACAGAGACCTCATGGCCTGTGAAGCCTAAAACAGTTGTATAGAAAACGTCTGCGGACTTAGTTTGTGGGATTTGGGAGACAAAGCCACATACCTGCACAGAGTGGGATGCCATAGAAAAGCATGCAAAAGGTTGAGACCCTAAAAGGCAACACTTTCAGTAGATGGATTAGGAAAATGTCTGTCTTGAAGAGGGAGACGGAGAGGATGCTTGCTCACCTATCTTGGCTGTGGCGGAAAGGAAAAAGATTTCACCTGAGAATTCCTTACCATTAGCCCATCCTCACACATGTCAGAACCCACATTATCTGGGAGGGGGGGGGTTAGGGGGCGGGGGGAGGGAAGTCCAAATACCCCTTAGCCAAAAATTCCGTTTATTCAAGTAATTCTGGCTCAGCAGTGCCTCTAGGTGCCTAGCATAAACAAACATCAATCTTTGAATTCCCCTAGATAAAGTTCCAAAAAACGGAAGCTTCAAATCAAAGAGCACAAAATGCATGAATAAGCAAGTTAGCAAAAGTAAAACTAACCAGGGAAAAACAAACATCAGGAACAGACCCACAAAACTGCAGATGTTAGAATTATTGAATACCAGATAGAAAACATAATGTTTACTATAATTAAAGAAATAAAAGGAAGTATCACCAAAGGAAAAGAGATTATAAAAAATGGCCAAACATGCTTAAGGTAGAACCAAATAAAACATTGAAAAATGGTAACTATAATAATTCATATTATAAAGTCGATTGATGTCAAGTAGCAGGTGCAGTTAGGAAGAGTAATAACAAAATGGAAGATAGATTTGAAAAAATTACCCAAGGGTACCTGGGTGGCTTAGCTGCCTAAGCACCCAACTCTTGATTTCAGCTCAGGTCATGATGTCGAGGGTTGTGAGTTCGAGCCCCACATCGGACTCTGCACTAATGATGCAGAGCCTATTTGGGATTCTTTCTCTCTCAAAATAAATGAGTAAACTTTTTTAAAATGAAAAAAATTACATAAAATCCAACACAGAGAGACAACAATAGAAAATACAAAAGAGTTAAAAGACACAAAGGACAAAGAATGTCTATTACTGATCCAATCAAAGGAGGGAGAGAAAACAATGGGGAATATACAACAGAGGCAATAGAAATAGTACCTAACAATCTTCTAGAACTAATGAAATATAACAATCTTTAGATATAAAAGAAAGAATTTCCATAGACCAATTGTAAATAAATTGCAATGCACCAACAAAAAGAAGGCTTTAAAGACCAAAAGAAAAGATCATACTTCCAAGAAAGGACAATTAGACTGGCAACTAATTTTTCATCAGTAATGATAAGATTAGAATACAGTGGAATAATACTTTCAAAGTTCTGAGGGAAAAAAATCAATAATTTAGAGTTCTATATACCTGAAATTATCTTTCAAAAAGGAAGATTTTTCAAGAAACAAAACCAGAACTTTCAACCAATATATCGATCCTAAAGAAACTTTCAAAAGAAATATATTATAGGAAGATAGAACAGTGACTCTAAAAATAATATCTGAAAGACAAGAAGTAATGATGAGCAAAAAAGATGTATGATCAAATCCAAATAAATACAGCTGATTCATGAACAATGCAGGGATTGTCCCGTGTATATCTTTTGACCTCCTAAAAACAGAACTACTAATAGCCTAGCGTGGTCTGGAAGCCTTACCGATAATGGAAATAGTTGATTAACAAATGTCTAGTATGTTATATGCATTATTTTTTGTGTTTATTTATTTATCTTGAGAAAGAGAGGGAGCACAAGCAGGGGATGGACAGAAAGAGAGGAAGAGGGAGAGAATCCCAAGCATTGACAGTGCAGAGCCTACTGCAGGGTTCAATCTCACAACCACAAGATCATGACCTGAGCCAAAATCAAGAGTCAGACACCTAACTGACTGAGCTGCCCATGCACCACTGTATTCTTATAATAAAGAAAGCTAGAGAAAAGAAAATGTTATGAAGAAAACCATAAGAAAGAGAAAATACATTTATAGTACTGTAGTATATTTATCCAAAACATCCATAGACCTGTACGCTTATATTTTCAAAACCGTGTTTTTCAAGGGTCAACTGTATTGACTATATAAATAAAAATGATGATGATGATAATAATGATGATGATGATGTCCAAATAGTGGTGCTAAAGAAAGAGAGATTAGAATTTGAAATAAGAAAATAAAAATTGGAAGGCAGTGATGTAGGTTAACATGTTCTTAATGCATTCCTTGTATTTTTCAGAAGGCTAAAGATATTAGCTTTAGACTTTATTAGTTAAGTATGCATTTTGCAATTTCCAGATCGCCACTTAAAAACAGAACTAGAGAGTATAATTTCTAAGTTGGGGGATGGGATGAAAAAATGTAATGACTACTCAAAAAGCAAGAAAGAAGAAAAGAGAAACTCCTTAGAGTGAGACAAAGAGAAGGTACAAAATCACATGATAAAAATAAATTATAATCGTCAGTAACTATATCAGTAATCACAATAGATCCAAGTGAAATAGCTCTCTACTTAGAAGACAAATTAAAAAAAAAACTAACTCTGCGTTTTTTATAAGACACGGCTAACACTTAAGGAAACTCAAAGATTGAAAAGAAAATTTTGGAAATAGATTCACCAAAATACAAACTAAATGAAAGCCAGTGCAAGTGACTATAGCAATACCAAACAAAACAAACTTTACAGCAAAAGTTATTACTAGTACATTATATATTAACAGACTGTTCAACTTACCAGACAGGTTTAACAACTCTAAACTTGTATGCACCTAATAACATAGCCTCAAAATATCTAAGTAAAAATGTCAACAATATTACCAGAATAGAATGAGGGACAGTAGACCAACAGTCAGGGGAAATAAAAGGAAGCTACTATGATGAGTCACCCAGATCCCCCTGGAGGGCTGAAAGTCTTACTTCTGGGATTAGATCTTATACTTCTATGATTGCTGCCAGAAAGTAGCCCTTAGCTGTCAACCCTCTTTAAAGAATGTCTCGCCTGAAGAAAACTGCTTTGCCCAATATCACTCTTCCGCCTAAGGGCAACCCACATCCAATGACTGGTCAGTGGGGGAGGAAGGAATAAAGATCCAGTTGGGACAGCTCTGGAGGGCCAATCCACCTCCAGATTTTTCCATAGGATCAGCTAAGGCCTATCTTAGATCTGCATCATAGCTCAGCCTTTCCTTCTGCCCAAATCTGCTCCTTCCTCCACCCTTCAATAGATTCCAAGAGTATACTCTCATGAATTATCCTCTGTCCCAAAGCCTGTTTCCCAAGGAAACCAATCTGCAACAAATATCCAAGAGGGGAGTACTGGTAAGAAACTGAAAGCATGGAACAAAAGTCAAGAAAGAAGATCTGGCTATCATTAGATTTGGGCACAATTCATACAGAGGTGATAATAAAAGTTGAGGAATTTAACAAGATGGCTTAGTTACAAACAGATAAAGATAGCTTCAGAGGATGCCTACACCTAAGCATCTTAGAAAGAGAAGACTAGAAGACCAAGGAGGATTTGGAAGAGACACCAAAAAGGTATGATAGTGTAGTGTCATCGCGGTCAAAGGACAGAAAACTTCAAGGCATTTGTAAGTTACAGGGTCAAATGCTTATCATATAGATGAGGAAATGGTTGCAGATACTTGATGTATACCAAAAAGGTCCATTTCCCTTTCCTCCCAGTCCATTGTCCAATTTGGCTGTAGGAGATCACCACCTCTTCTGCGTTTCATTGATGTGTTTCCGGTGGAGCTGATTCTACCCATGGTTCCAAGGGTGGCCTTGAGCTCAGGCTTGGCCAATCAGAGCATTCCTTCCCTGCCTCTCCACTTGAACTAGTGAGAAGCAGGCCCAAGTTTTTGTCAAACCATTAAATAAGTTCTTTTATTATTATTATTTTTTTATTAAATGACCCAGGGTTTGCTGGCAGCCATCTTACCTCAGAGCTGCAGGTAGCCATCATGCCACCCAAGAACCTGAAGATGACGTCACTACAAAACAGGACAGAGCCAAAAGTTAGAGAAAGCGCCGATGTGGGTGATATTATTTGAGCCCCTGAATAAAGCAGTGCATGCAGCCACTTACACTTGTCCGTAACGGAAGCACTGAATTCCTTTTTATTTTAATGAATTTGAGTTGGATTTTTCTTTTCTTTTTTTTTAATGTTTATTTCTTTTTGAGAGAGAGAGAGAGAGGAAAACACAGAATCTGAAGCAGGCTCCAGGCTCTGAGCTGTCAGCACAGAGACTGATGCAGGGCTCCAACTCACAAATCTTGAGATCATGATCTGAGCTAAAGACCAACGCTTAACCAACTGGGCCACCCAGGCGCCCCGGGGTTGGATTTTTTTCTGTCACTAGCACAGTAAAAAGATAAGATGAGACCAGAGATCCCATATATTCAATTTCGTATTCTACTTTTTACAGCAGGATAAGGGAGGAATTTGCAGTGGCGAAAGTTAATTGCCTCGGTTTATACCCACAGTTACCAGCGTTGTAACCCTGGGCGTGTTAGTCCACCTGGTTCATAAACCAGGCTCAGTAACTGCACGGACTCCACAGGGTTGTGTGAACGTTTAATTAACTCTTATAGGTAAAGCCCTAGAACAGAGCCCAGTTCCTAGTAAATGCTATAAAAGTGTTCGTTATTATTCATTACTATTCCAATTACAAAATCTTCATAAGCACATTTTAATGGCTGAATAGATATTCCATATTTTACATGCCAACTGTCCTACTAACAGGCCAGGTTTTCACTATTACTAACAACACTGCATTGAAAAACTTTGAGCAGAAAGCTTTCTCTATTTATGATTATTTCCTTAGTGTATCACTAGTGAAAATACTGGTTCAGGGGCGGTTGGGCGGCTCAGTCAGTGAAGCACCTCTGACTTCAGCTCAGGTCATGATCTTGTGGTTCCTGAGTTTGAACCCCACACTGGGCTCTCTGTGGTCAGCACAGAGCTCACTTCAGATCCTCTGTCTCCCTCTCTCTCTGCTCCTGGTTGGGTTTTTTTTTTCTCTCTCTCTCTCCTAAAAGAAATAAACTCAAAAATATATATATATACTGGTTCAAAGAGTCTTTGATTCTCAAAGTTTTTTTAAGGAGACAGAATCTACAGTCTTGTTATGAAGACTTTTTTGTATCTTTATATAAATTAGGCTTCCCGCATGCTGGTCTATAATCCTTACCGCCGAACGTTCTCTGAATGTTTCTCTTGCTCACTACCCGGAAGCTGGCATGGACCGGCACACAGTAGGAGTTCAATAAATATTTATTGGCAAATGAATGAATAAACAAATGTATGAATGAATAAAGGTGGAAGGCCGAGAAACGTTGGGATTCGTTGACTTCTTACAATGCTCCCGCGCCGGGTACACCTCCTTGCCCTTGCGTCGAAGAGAAAATGGTAGAGTTACCCATATCTCAAAGCTCTGCAGGTACTTTAAGTTTAGGTACAACCTAAATCTATTTCTTAAAAGGACACATGCCTGTGGATGTTTATGAATACGTGTTCACAAGAAGGCGCTCATAGATTTGTGGCCCCTTGTGACCTTCCCGTCGGAGATGCTGAGGGCCTCCTGGCCCTCGTTTATCTCCCCAGGGATTGCTGGTGGCGGAACTTTCACTCCGGCAGACCCCCTTTGGCGTAAGGCCGTATAGCCTCTGGCGTGGAAATACTACAGGAAAGTAAGACATTTTAGCTTCTAAATCATTTATGCTCCTGGAATTTAACAAATGAAACCACCTCCCAGACAAATTAAATCGTGTATGCTTATAAGCAATAGAGAATTTTGGAACCTTGCAAAGAAAGGTGTGTAAAAATCCCTCAACGAATGTACTAACAGTAACAACGAGAATAGCCATAATGATTTAAAAAAAAAAAAAAGACAGCTATTGTTAGTGAATCCTGACTGAGGCCAGGCTAGGTTCTAGACACTTCCCAAGTCTCATCGATCTGGCCAGGAACCCCAGGGAGCAGAAACCGCCGTTATCGCCATCTTACAAAAGGCCAAGTGAGGGCCTGAGTCACTGGGGACCCAGGACGTAAGCCCAAGCCGGTGTCGCTCATCCCTGCACCAGACTTCTTTATTCTCATTTTACACAGAATAAAAGAAACTGTCGGTTACCTGGGGATCCATTTGGTAAAATCATAGCAAGTCATTTCAGAACTAACTCCAAAGGAGTCAACATCCCAAAGCTGTCTTTTTTTACTGTAACAGTTTTGCTCTCCGTTGGTGCCGTGTGTGCTGAGCATCCACTGTTGATTATCAGCACACCTCATCTCCCGTGGCGGCCATGAGGGAGTGAGGTATATTTCTGAAATCTCTTAATGAAGAGTTTACAGTAATATTTTTAATTAATTTATTTTTGATCGATTAATTTATTAATTTATTTATCTGGCAAGGGACTAGAGCACACCCTACTGGCCAGCTAATAGGAAATGCAGCGTTTGCTTGGGGATGGGGGGGGCAATGTAATGTTACGATTTGAAGATAAAGTCAGATTCACGTTTCAAAGAAACCCAAAAAGCATTGTTTTGCACACGTGCGCATATTCAATTAATGTGATACAAGGCACTGAAAAGCTTCTAATAGTCATAAGTTCCAGAAATGGACTGGAAGAAATACAATGATCACCAATAGCATCAAATATTTGTTAGGGGGAAATTAGGTAAACGGAAAGTTCCTCTATTTAAATATAGACAACTATCCGTACTAAGAAGGTAGTGCAGTCACTGACACTTAAACCAGAGAATAATCAGTGAAAGCCAGTCTGTTCATGGGGCACCTGATGAGCTCAGTCGGGTAAGCATCCAAATCTTTGATTTCAGCTCAAGCTTTGATTTCAGTCTTTGAGTTCGAGCTCCACGTTGGGCTCTGCGCTGACATGCAGAGCCTGCTGGAGACTGTGCATCTCTCTCTCTCTCTCTCCGGCTCTCCTTCTGTCCCTTCGCCCCCAAAATAAGGAAATATTAAAAAAAAAAAAAGGCGGCTCAATCTTCCCATGGTTTGCGTGTACTCCACATTATTTTCTTTCTTTTCTTTTTTTTTCTTTTAGAGGAAAAGCTAAGAAGGGGGAAGAGTATCCGTAACTACAGAAGGGAAAATGTGGAAGTTGTAAACAAATCTTTTCCTGTGCAATTTTTCAAACGGCTGCTACGGTCGAAAGCTCAGAGGAGACCCAACGGACTACGGGACCCTTCGTGAAGGAACCCCGGCTCTTATCAGCAGGGATGTTTTATACGTCCACAGTGTACTGGACATATAAACGTATATCTGTGCCCAGATGTCTCCAAATCACAAACTGCGTACTAATAAATGATCTATAAGAAATGCAAGTTTTCCATTGTCACGTATTTTTTATTGTACACTCCACCATAAATTAGTAAAAAAAAAAAAAAGGGACAGTGCAGGGTCATGTTTATATCACGAATAGACAAAAGTAAACGCTCTAGAACTAAGAGGGTAATTTAGAAAGTGTTTCACTTTAAAACGCGTAACTGTTTCTACGGTTAAGATAAAACTGTAGATCTATAATCGGGGAGAAAAACATCAAAATGTGCATCCTCTTCCGCAGGATTCAATAACATTCAAACATCAGTTTGGAAGGCGGTGAGGCCCTTGTCCGGCATTGGTGTTACAGGAGAGGAAGGGACAATGTCTTTAGAAAATCAGGGTCTGTGATTCTCCTGTTTCTGAGCCAGAACTTTCTCCTTGTTCCCACTCCAAGGACAGCTTCTTCCTATACTGAGAAATGGCCAGGTGCAAAGGAACAAATTGGATCAATGTAATGTAAGCCTAACATATTAGATATTATGTTTAGTTTTTTTCATATTAAAAAATAATCAGCTGATATAAATTCCTTGGGAAGCGCTTCAAAATTAAATGGACTGTGAGAGATGCAAGAAAAAAAACAAAACGTCTGACTCTGAGCTTCTCTCTTCCTGGAGACAATTTAAAACAAGTTAGGTTCAGTACCAAGAGGATATTTTCCCCCCAAACCTCCAGTCTAGTGTTCTAATCTGTTAAAAGTCAATGGATGACACCTTGATAAACACAATATGCTAATATTACCGCTTAGAAACACTTCCCTAAATACAATGTCATGGGCAAGGTTATTACAAAATATCACCAGTAGACTGACTAGTAGGTAAAAGACTTGTGGGCCGTAAGTCTCCTCATGTAATTCAGCCAGAGCTGAGAGAGCTACATTCCACGAACATAACCGTAAGCCAGATTCAGTAAGCTCTCAACTATAACTGAGTTTTTTCCCCAAATGAATAGATCGAGATGTTTCTTTTGCTGATTTACGATAGATTGGAAGAGGAGGCGCCAGGGTGACTCAGTTAAACATCTGATTCTTGATCTCGGCTCAGGTCATGATCTCACGGTGAGTGAGTTCAAGCCCTGCAGATGGCTCGGGGCCTGCTCGGGATTCTGTCCCTCCTCTCTGCCCCTCCCCCGCTCGTGCTTGCCCTCTGCCTTTCTCTCCCTCTGTCTCTCTCAAAATAAATAAGCTTTAAAAAATAAAATAGACTGGAAGAAAAAAATGGACTACTCATATATTATCCTCATGTGATTTTGTGATTTTTGACAGTTTACCAAACCGGGACACCAATACAGTTCACAACCACACAGTGAGTACCCCGTTGATCTCTCTGGAAAGAAGGGGTGTGTTTGATGGCTGCTCTGGCAATTCTCGCTGTTAATGAGCAGGGGAGTGTAAAGGCGCGCCGGTGAGGCCAACGCACAAATTACAACTGTATTGTAGCGGCTTGAAGTCGCGTAACGAGGGTTCCTTTCAGATGAAACGAGTTCATCTGGGTCCCCATTCAGTAAATGCTGCACTGTGACGTCTGAAAAGATGTTCTCAGGCTAGTTCTTTTTGTTCACTGATAAGGGCATATGGGTAAGTCTTAAATAGAAATCCGACCAAAACGGAGAAAGACAATCTGGAGTTTCTGCAAATCAAAAAACCTAATTTGGTTAAGAAAACCAGAAAGTAGTTGTAACTAACTTCCATCATCCTAAAATAATAACAAATGGCAGTAAGACGATAAGCTGATTGACACGACTATGACTAATGACCCCAGAGCCCCGATAGACCAGAAAAAGCCCATCAGAACGGAGAGGAGAATTCTCTGCTAAACATGTGTTTGTTTATCTTGCAACTGAAAGAGAGCAAAGGGATACTTCAGGGCTGTGTGTGTGTGTGTGTGTGTGTGTGTGTGTGTGTGTGTGTGTGTGTCTAAGCCCTTGACTTCAAAATTAGGCCTTTGAATTAAATTTAAAAGAATGTAAGTAAATAATAGGGGAGAAAAGACAAATCATTTCATGGAGTGCGTACGTTAATAGTTAACCTGATAATGAGGTCAGAATCTCGTTCTATGTGTTAAACTACCCCAATTAGGTAGTGCTAAATGTGTAACTCTCCCGCAGGATTGCCGAAATCACGAAGGGGCTCTTCAAGGCGAGGAGGTCAGCCGGAGGTCTGTGGCCTCCACTTAAGAGAGAGTACCATTCAGGGGATTGTTCTAGTTAAAACTGGAGGGTTTCTGTCTGTTTGCTCTTTTTCCTCACTTTAGGTACTCGTGGTTTGTTATCATTTGTATTATTTATTTTTCGGTTAAACTATAAGCCTAAGTTGCATCACCTCCCAGGGGAGAAGCCTCCTTCTGCAGGCGTGCTGGTGTTTTGTCCTTGGGCAACACGGGCTACCCGGATGCCCCGAGATGCTGAGGGCAGCGTGGGTCTAATAAGCAAACACAAGACTGGAGGCGGAAGGAGAGGCCGGGGTGGGGGTGGGGGTGGGGGTACGCCTTATGCAAGCCACGGGTCAACTGCCACCAGGGCCTGGCCTTGATTTTCAAACATGTGGTCAGAGAATCGGTGGCTGGGCAGACCCGCACTCAGTCCCATGAAGGGCCCTCACCAGGGCGGCCTCCCCGCCTCACCCCGTCCCTGGGCGGCGCCACTCTGCCCCACAGTGTGCAACTCTGTCCCTCGATGCCCCGCGCCGTCGCGGTCGCACACCGTATCTCAGCGTCCCCTGCTGTCCGTGCCACCCCTCGGCCCGCAGGCCTCGAGGTGCGCACGGGCCTCCTGCGCTCGGCGGCTGCACTCGCCTGCCGTGGCCGGGAGTCTTCGGCCCGCCGCCGGGGGAGCACCCGCCGAACCTCCCCCTCCCCGGGGCAGGGAGCGACGGGAAACCCCGCAGAGGCGCGGCGCCGCCGGGGGTTCGGGCGGAACGCGGGCCGAGGCCGAGCTGCCCGCACACTTCGGTGAAAAGTTCGAGGTCGGGATTCCGGGGCGGGCTGGGGGGTGGGGGGCACGGGGGGCTCGGCAACTGCCGCTCTGGTGCCGGAGAGCAAAGGCGCGGAGACCTCCGAGGCCCAGAAACTTCTCCCTCGGAGACAAAGGCGGCATCCCCGCCGGGCCGCGCGCGACGCCGGTGGACCCCAAGCCGGCGCCGGAGCCGCGGCATCGCCCCTTTAAGCGGCGCGCGGCCCGGCGGCGCGGGGGAGGCGGGGCGGCCGGGCGTGACGTCACTGGTCCACCACTCGCTATATAGCACGGCGTCGGCAGTCGCGCCGACGGCGGCCGAGTGCGAGCGGGGAGCGCGAGCGGCGGAGCGGCGGCCAGCGAGCGGCGAGGCGCCTGCGCGGTGTTCGGGCCCCGGAGCCCGCGGCGCTGAGCCAGCCGGGACGGACATGCGCGAGAGGGCGCCGTGGGGCAGCCGCGGCTCCGCGGGGGTAAGGGGCCTGCGGGCTGGGGGGGGGTGGGCGGCGCCGCCCCGCCGGGCCCCTGCGCAGGGCTGCGGGCGGCTCCGGACGCTGGGCGGGTCCCCGGGGCGCCGAGTGGGTCGCGGCGACGCGGAGTCTCCCGGGACCGTGGGCCGGGGGGGAGGGGCCGGGGCTGCGGGAGCGGCGGCCTCGGCGTCCTGCGGCCGCGACGGGTGCGCCGCCCCTGCGCGCGCCGTGGGCCCGTCCGTCGCGTCCCGGAGGCTGTGCGGGGGGATGGCGGGCCCCGCGGTCCCCCGGCTCGGGCTCTTCGGCGACGGCGGCGGTGGGCCCCGCCGGGGGTCCTGGAAACCCGCGGAGCAGTTCCGGACCCCCTCCGGCTTCTCAGAGTCGCGGTCCTTTGGGTCTGAGCGTCCCAGATACTGTTTCCGAGGGAAGAGGGGTTCGTGCGGGGTCCTGTGTGTGAGTGTGTGTGTGTGTGTCGCAGCCTTGTACAAATTAGATGACTCCTTAACCGTGATTGGTGCCGTATTGGTGCTTGCGAGGTCTTTATTAGGATTTCGTCATTGCTTGAAAGGAACCAGTCTCTTCCCTGATAAAAAATATGAATAGATTGTTAGTCATGAACTCAAGTGCAGTCAGAAGAGACTGTAGCTTTAAAAGAGATGTGTTGGTGACTTGAGGTACACCTGCAACACAGGTAGGGCCGGACTGGTTTCTAAGCAACTGTCAGAGGTGAAGAAAGGTGAGGTTAAAATACCTTCTTCTTCTTTCTCCTTCTTCTCCTTCACGGCAGTCTGCACAGTTTTCGACTTTTATAAATGTGTAAGAAGTGCAAAGCGTGTCATGTGTTGAGGATACTGAAATATCTAAGTTCACCATACCAAGTCTTGTCCCTCCTTCCCGTAATTATAGCTTTAAGCGAGGTTTTACCTAAACAGACCAAAGACAGGAGGCCAGGTACCCATTGCACGGAATGACCAAATTTCGCTGAGACAGAATAAAAGTTGGTTTCTCGTTGATTGTGCCGTGCTGATTGCCAGCACCGCATCCCGAACGGTCCTGGCCTCTTCTCCAGGTGCTAGCAGGTGGGAAGAGAAGTACACACAGGTTTTAGCCGGGACTTCAGACACCATCTTGTCATGCTCCTCATTTCGCACAGGTGTCTTTTCACCTGTGTGTTTCAGTGGGTGCTGGTTAATAGGTGCTGGAGATCCTGGACTGACCATTTATAACCTAACATGTATTAGATTGTAAACTCCTTCAGGGCAGGAACTCTTCCTCCACAGCTTCTGTCTGACGCAGCATAGTTGATGGTTGATAACTAATTGCGTGAAAGCACATTTTACATCTTAAAGCTCAGCAGGATTGGACCAGTCACTGATAAGGGTGGAAAGCAAATCTTTTTATGGCTATTATGAAATGTCTGAATTATTCATATTTTCAACAGATAGGTAAAATTACTCTTTCAGTACATTGTTTTTCCTCCTTTCAGTTCACAGTAGATGCTGGTCACTCTTACTGTGAGATTTAATTATACTGCAGACTTGAGTTTTTGTGTGAAAACAACTCCTGACTGCCGCTTCCCAGAAGTTGAACCAGGTAATACTCTCTCTCAGCTAATACTAATGGTACCTTTTAAGAGCAAGTTGCCTAAATTACAGGTACAATCTGACATGCTTGAAACTGACCTGAATGTCTGCATGCCATCAGGTTGCTTTAGGAAGGTGAGCAGAGGAGGGAAAGGTGGTGCCCAGGGTAGTTCCAGGAATTTGAATGTCATCAGCTCCTTCTACCAGAGAAACAGCTTTGCTTTTAATCTAAATAAATCTGAATTGGAACCTTATCATCAGGATTCCTTTCCCGTCTTTTGGTGCTGGTGTTCGGCTGTGCTTTGTAGGAGCTAATGAATAACTCCCCAGCTCACTAGATAGACAAGATCCAGTTGTGGCTTTTCTGGCATTATCCCCACAGCATAAATGCACGCGCCTTGTAAAGGTGGATGAAACTGGTGAGTTTCAGAGTTCCAAACATTAGTTAGTTACTAGCTAGCATAATAGAGAAATTTGCTTTAAGGTGGGGAAAAGTTAATGTGGCATTCTGATTCAGAATGACTGCAATTTGGAGTCATTGATACTTGAAACCGATCCTATATACTGAAAAATGGGGCAGGCTTACTAAAAGACCAGCGTCCCCAGGGAGTATATTTGTCAAGCCCAGGGCCGTGCCCACTCCAGAGTGCCACACCCCTCAGTGCGGAGGAAGCAGCGGGATGGCAGGCATGACAAGACGTGACATTGTCCACAGCTCTTATCGAAGATCCACAGAACATGAAATTGGCCAGTTAGAGAGTTTTTAACATATCATTCCCTTGGCTTCAAAAGTTCTGACTCCTCTCACGCTGCCTCTTTTTCATCTGTAAATTCCAACTTAAAAAGTCACCTCAGAGAGCTCTTCCCTGACCGCCTGCTTACATCCGGTCTCCCTTCCTGATCCTCCCTCGGAAGCTATCACAGTCGGAAGTTGCTTGCTTGCTGGTTGTCTCCTCAGTGGAGTGAGGCTTCCTCCGGCGGCAGCTCTGTCTCCTTCACTAGCACAGTGTCTGCTCCAGAATAAGCATCTGATAACGACTCGGGAGAGTCACTCATCCTGGCCTTCTGAGAGTTTGTGGGTAGAACCCCGTGAGTGGCGTTCTGATCTCCACGACGGACTTGCGATTAGGTCTGTACGTTTCACTGGCCCATCCCTGCGTCAGTTTCCCGTTTATAAATAAGAACATTGACAAGAGCCAGGAGGTTGTTGCCTGAAAGGAAGATGCTGTGGGGAGGGGAGGCCTGGAAGTACCTCCAGAAATGCTGGGTCACCGGGCAGAAGAGCCGCCATGGCCCTTCTGCAAACAGGAAGGTGTTTTCACTACCTCATCCGCACAGTGTCGTCCCTGTCGCCTCTTCCAGGGATGTTTTGGGGATCAGGTGAGATAACGTGTCAGAAAGCGCTTTATCATTTGTAGCATGCTTTACAAATGCAAGACTTTCTGTTATTAAATTCCAGAACTTTAGAATAGAGCCTGATTACGATGCCATCGCTGGGATCCCAGCCAAGAGAGTATATTGAAAGGAGGCCCATTGGGTATATGTAGTATCGCCTTTTTATGCATAAAGACGGACCCATGTGATACCGAGTATCGTGGTCTGTGAGGGTGGCACCTCAGTAGATCATTAAAGATTGAGGGCTTCCAAAGAATTGCTTGAAGTGGCCACAGAATATAAAATTGATACCTTATTGCACCCTTCTAGGGGACACGTAGGCCAAATCTGCAGTTACTAACTTTCACAGGAGAATTTGAGGGAGGTGAGGCAAAACAGGAACTTTCACAGTCTACGGGTTACTCAGGAAAAACTATTAACCCGGCAGCAAATCCCCAGGAAAGTCTGTCGGAGCCACCTTTACCAGGAGCCTGGTGGGGGTCCGAGCCCATTCCCAGTCGAAGAGCCTGAGGGGCTTGGAGGCCCTGGTGTGGTGGGAGAGCCTGGCTTAGGTCTCAGCTCCACCATTCACCAGCTCTGACCCCACAGGCCTCCCGCCCCTCATCTGTAAGTGAGGGTAATAACAGTAACTGGCCCCACAGGGTTGTTGAGAGGATTAAATAAGTTATACATATAAATCGCCTAGAACAATGCCTATCAGATAAGTTTATTACTCTTAGTGGCTTAATGTTCATTGTAACAATCTGGAGTTACCCATTGGGTGACTCCAGTGCTCATTAAGTAAATTGAAAGTTTTAAAGACTCTTTTCCCATTGTTAGACTATTGTGCTCATTGTCATTAAGATTAGAATAGAACCCACGTGTCTTTTTCCATTTGGAAACCTATGCTGTGCGTGTCTAAAAGGAATAATATTTTCCCATCCAGCGCGCGTGCGCGCGTCTCGCTGCTGGGCAGGGCACCCGTGGGAAGGGTTATGGGGGGAAAGAGACTGTCCCCCTCCCGTGCATCTCTGCTGTTGCGCGAAGATTGTGCAGGACACGAAGTGAATCCAAAGGCTGTTGACAACCGCGGCCGTGGAACGAATAGGTTTTGTCAGTTTGCCGTTTCTCAGAATGCTTTGAATTATTCCAGAAACTAGGTCACTTAGCTTTGATTTCGGCGGTTTGTAGATAAATTATTTTCCTTGTTGCCTCCGTTTGTACCACCTACAAGTGGGTCGTTCTGAGCTCCCACCCTGGAGAGAGGTGAGGACTGGAGCTTCAGAGTGTCCTGTCTCTCCTCCGTAGCCCTGTCTCTCCTCCGGAGACCTGTCTCTCCTCTGTAGACCTGTCTCTGCATCGTAGATCTCTCCTCCGTGGATCATCACCGTGCAGACTGGCAGGTTTACCTGGAATTCATGCGGGACCATTTTAATTACATTTTATGTATTAACAATATGAAAGATCTTTCATTCTCTACGCCTTTAATATGAAGCCATTCGTGCTTCTGGAGCAGCAGGGCACCCCAAAGGCCACTCCTGAGCCTCCCCTCACCCAGGTCATAGTTTGTGAAAGGGAAATCTGAAAAAAGCCTGAATTAGGGCCTTTGTGAAGAGTCCTTTGCTCAGTAAGTCAGCTCAGATCACGCAGCACCACAGCTGCCATAAACACTGAATGTGTTCGATGAATATTAAATCAGTAAGTTTCTCATATTATTAATAAAAGTCACAATTCCTTAAAGCAGCTAAACTAAATGTTCAGTGTGTCAGATGGCCTTAGACCCTGATCATAGTAAAAATGATGGGATTTTGGTCTCATTTTTCATGTTCTGAAAGGTGAGTGTTTTAGGCATTTTCAGACTGGAGATAAACACGCAGATGTTGGTTTATTTGGTTGGCTTATCTAAAATCAAGGAATTTGCCATGTTCCAAAATCGGTTTCTTTCTACAAAATTTTGGCTCTAAGTGGGATTGATTATCTTCTGTCTCCCTTGGTAAGGCAGTATCTCCCTCAGTAAGGAACATGTCATGTAGGTAGTTGTTAAATAAGGTTGAAAAGACCATTTATCACCCTGAATAAACAGAAATCAGGTTCTAAAACCAGATTGAAAGAAGGAAATTACATCACACTTTTAAATAAGGAAGCACTGGGCAGAACTGGATGAGTTGTATGACAAAAATGTGCCCTCCCCCTCCCGCGGATTGCTTCTGAGATTTATTAATGAGATCTGGTGGCAAGGTAAACACATCCAGGTCACCCTCTTAAGGTAGGCTGGGGCAAAAAAAAAAGTCTTCGGAGTGACTTCCTTCAAGCTAAAGGCATGTGATTTCACCTTAATAAAGCTTGTACGTGTGCTTTGTGGGGTAGCCTTTTTTTGTTTTGTTTTGTTTTTTTCTTCAGGGAAAGTGACCTTAAATTTAGCAACAAAAACAGTAGGTGCAAAAAGGAAGAGTGTGGGAAAGAAGGTGAAACCCATTATTTTCAGAAAGCTCTTCCCCGGTTGCTTCAGTAAATACACAGTAACAGAAGCCAATTTAGAGAGTCACGCTGTTCACCGCTCCGTCTTGGAGTTTTTACCCTGTCTGAAAATGGTCCACCTCAGGTTTTGGAAACGAATTTAATGAAAATTCCTTGCCTCCTACTTCCCTGAGCTTGTCACATTGTTATCAGGAGGTTTAGTTCTTTGGTGATTTACAGTAAACATGAATCTGTCCCGTCATTACTTTTTAAAAAGCGAGACAAATGCTTTCTCAGTATCGATTTAGTAAATACTGATTAGAAATGAATGACCCCAGGATCTACCTAGGATGGAGGGGGAAAAGTCCCAAAAGATTTGGAGGATGGGCAAGGAGTCGGGGCATGGCACAAAATAACCCAAGAATACGGAGACCCTGCTGTGGCTTTTCAGAAGGGAACAGGCGAGTGGAGAAGGTGGTGTGACAGATGGCCTCCTAGGACAAGGTGAATTCTAACAGATTTGGGGAAGAGAGACGCCAGAGCTTGGAAAAGGTGGGTCAGAGTCTGCCTTGTTTTAGAGGCCTTAACCTGAAGAGCTTTTATTTAGAAGCCTCTGGAGTGTTTTGAGCGGTGGAAGACGGGAAGCCGAGCTCTGGTTCAGGAATGTCGGGCCGGTCCTGGTGTGCAGGGTGGGTTAGGGCTTTGCGCACGCAGGGCCGACCGGCACCAGTGAACGGAAGGGAGACGGGTTGGGAAGCGGGCTGTGGAACTTGGTCATTGAACGGGGATCTGTTGTAACTCAGGTTAAAAATGGTGCTTCTAGAAGCCTGATCCTCCGATGATCCTCGCAGACCCTGCCCCTGACCTGATTCGGGAAGGGGGGTGGGGTGTGAAGTAAGTGACAGGACTTTGGTCTCTAGAGCTAACAGATGCCAGAGGACCGTCCAAGTGGAAAGATAATCACCAGACAATAGGAAATGCAAAGTGGAAGCCCGAGTGGGGCTGGAGCGAGATTCCAGAGATTGAGGAGCTGCTGTGCCTCAAAACTGGGGGTGGAGGGGATTGCGAGGAGAGAAGAGAAAGGGCTGCCGCAGGAAACAGGAAAGGGGATATTATATTTTGTCTTGAATGTTTAAAAATGTGATGTTAATAACAAGTCCTTCCTATCTGGGATTGGTATTTAACTGATTTCGTTCATGGGTTTTAGGAAGGTTCTCACACCCAAGGTCATTTAGAGCGCTGCCTGGGTGTGCGTTCGCTCTCCTACTTCGTGTTTCGGGAAGGAATGCCATCTTGTACTTAGAGACCCGGATTTGCCCACGTGCGGGCGCTTCCGCAGTTGCTTTCCTAACGAGCTGTCAGGTGGACAGCGTGTGACACTTCACAGAAACGAGATGTGTGACACTAGCTCCGGGGTGTTTCTTTTCGACTTGAGGTTGACCTGGCTGATTTGCCCCTCGGAGGGGTGCCTGTGGAAGACTTGGGGAGTGCCAAGAGGGGCGAGGGGCGGGGAAGAGTTGCAGGTGGCTCCCTGCCTCCCGGCCTCCCACCCTGCAGCAGGTCCCCCTTCCCGAGTCTGCAGTTGAGAAGTTATTTTCCAAAAGGGAACACGAAGCTGCCTTTCCCTCCTCGCTTCTCCGAGCGAGCAAGTAGAAGCCCGGACAGTTTCATAACATGTCCCATTCACAATTCCCCATTGAAATGTGGAGTCAGGTCACCTTCCATGAATACACAAAGACACTATTGTGGACGGAAGTGAGCTGGCTCAGTGAACACAATTCTTTTTATACTAAAAAAATTTTTTGCTTAAGAAAGCTAACAAGTCGGCGATGGACACAATGAATAAAAAATAACTTTCGAGAACATATACAAAATTTCAAGGGGCCCCTGAAATGTGCGTTTAGAATTCCGAGGCCATTCCAGCAGAGGCGATAGTTACACAATCCTTCTGTTGAAAGCAAAGATTTAGGTGGCGTTAGGCGGCTGACACACAGTAATTACCAGAGCACTGGCGGCCGCAGACAGGTGGGGGCTGGGCCTCCAGAAACCCCCAAAGCGTTTTCCTGTAATCTGGATGAGTGATCTCCAAACGTGTGCTTTCAAACTACTTAAATACCATATTCTTCTTCCTATCTGGCCTTTCGTTTTTACTTCGCCCTGCACGCTTCCTCTGCGGTCTTGCCCGAGCTTGCAGGGCGCTCAGGACGCCACATACCGATGGGCCGGGGGCCCCGGGAGCGCCAAGCAGGGTTTTCTAAAAATGGGTTTTCACATTTTGAGGGGGTAGATTTCCTTAATCCAGGTGAAGTAAGAACACGTGGATTTGATTTCGATCCTCTAGAGATCAAAAATGAAAAATCAGAAGTTATCTGCCAGTAATTTAGATTTCTTAAAAATTAGGGGTTCCCCCCATTCTTAATCCTGTATCTTTGAGTGACTGATCCCAGAAAAAGGATGCTTGACTCTTTGAAATAATATTTAAAACCTATTTAAGTCTCTGCTTAACGTACAGAGCAGCCGGCTCTAGGAGGTAGAAAGCAGAGGACCAGTAGCCAGGACCAACCACACTTTGTCACTGAAACATTACTCCTGGCTCTCCGTTTCTTGCTGCGTGAGAAACAAACGGTAAACACGTGCAGAGTACTTTTTTAGCTCTGTAGCTTAAAAAAAAAAAATACTGTGCCTTAATCATCGTACACATTGGATATTGACGATGGTAAAAATCAGCTGAGGGTCAGACGGTAATTCGCCCAGCAAGCATTCACTCACTTCTTGAGCGCTTCCGATGTTCCAGGCGGTGATGGCCGGGCCCCGGCCTCCTTCCTGGACTTGAAGTCCAGCGAGGGACAGATTTGTCCACAACAAAACAAAATGGCCTGCGTTCCCCCCCCCCCCATGGATGTGTCGCTCGCCCGAGTCCCCCCCAGTCCTCGGCACACCACCCAGTTCTCGGGGGGCGGCACGTGCTTGGTGAGGGAGCGAGAAGGCCTCTCCAAGTGTCTGTGCCCGTCCCAGGAGGGCTCACAGATCGGGTCCTGGTGTGTGCAAGGAAAACAAGCCTCGACTGGCTGTGAGCGGACAGGGGGACACGAAGAAGGCAGAGACGGGTGCTGATGCACACTTCCAGACAGAGGGCGCGGGGCCTGGGGGACCGCAGACGCAGGACGTGGGACAGGGGAGGCCCTCAGTCGAGGCCCTGCTGGATGGAGAAAGGCTTGACTTCTCTTCTCTAATCCTTGCCTTGCGAGAATCCCTAGGCACTTGGTACAGAAGAATGTGAAGAATGCGCCTTTAAGCTTGTCTTTCTAGCGGGAGGAGGAAGCTGCCTGGGCTCCGGAGCGCGGCCTGCAGGACTCGGCCTCTACAGAACAGTGGAAATGAGTGCGGCCCCTGGAACTCTTCCTTTATTCAGAATTGGTCCTCCTGGGGCCAAGCCTGGAATCGAGCGTGCAGGCAGATGCTGGGCTGGAGGGTCACTGGGGCCACTGTAGGATCTCGTTCTGTCGCGGTGCTAGGTTGTATGAACGCCCGTCCAGCAGTACCGAGCGCTGTACTCTCTGAGATCGCGTTGTTGGGTGGGGGACAACTGGGCTGCGTGGCCACGACCTTGGCCCCGGCAAGGTCGGGTGGGGTGAGAGAACCGTGTGCTGGGGACAGGTGAGCGCGAGGAGTCGGGCAGCCGTCCGGCCACACGTCATTGCTCACTTGGCTGAAAACGTTTCAAAGCTTTGGTTAGGATCCCGCCCCCCAAAATTGTTGATTAAAGCACGATCGTGAGAAATGAGAATTAGCTTGTGCAAAACTGTCAGGATCAAGTGAACGTCTGTAACTGAGGTTTTCTGCCCAGCACCCCCCGAAATTCCCAACGCGAGCTAGCTGTGGGCGCTGCCGCGTTGTTCATGCCCGCCCGTCCTCCTTACCCCCGCCTCCAGGGAACGCAAGCTGCCGGTTGGTGACAGAGCCCCAGGCGCCCCCAGCGAGGAGCCTCCAGAGAAAGGCACCATGTCCACGGCAGGAGTTGCTGCTCAGGAGATTCGAGTCCCGTTGAAAACTGGGTTTCCGCATGACGGCCGCGCCATGAGGGGCGTGAGCGCCTGCTGGGGCGGCCGCGGCGAGTTTGAGGAGTAAGTGCGAGGCCAGGACGGCCCGAGGCTCTGGGCCTGTGGTCTTATTTTATTTTTTAATTTGTAGCATGTATTATTTTTGAGAAAGAGACAGTGGGGGAGCGGGGGAGGGGCAGAGAGCGAGGGAGACACAGAATCTGAAGCAGGTTCCAGGCTCCGAGCTGTCAGCACGGAGCCCGACTCGGGACATCATGACCTGAGCTGACGTCGGATGCTCAACCGACTGAGCCACCCAGGCGCCCCTGTAAGCCGGTGATTTTAAAACGAGATCGAGAATATAATGGCTACACACTCACAACCACGGTGTTTGTCCTTCTCTTTCAGTCACTTTTTGAACATCGACCCGATAAGCATGGCCTACAGCCTCAACTCTTCGGCCCAGGAGCACCTCGCATCTCTTGGTACGCCCTGCACGTCCCAGGGGAGGGGCTGGGGCTTCCAGAGGAAGTGGGCGGTGGGGACTTTTAAGTGAGGAAACGACCAGAACTGTTTCCAGCAGTAGCCTGACCCCTAGTGGCAGCAGATTCTGAAGAGAACCGAGTTGGGCCCGGGGGCCACCCCGCCCTCACCCCGGCGACCCGTGTGCAGAAGTGCCCTCTTTCACAATCTGTGGGTGCTGAGCCCGGCTCTGTCCCATATTTAACTTGGGGAGACCCGGGACCAGAGCCCTCCCCTCTCTCACTGGTGCTGGAAGCCCGTGGAGGGTAGGCTTGGGGAGGGGGGGGTACATGTTCCCTGCTGTCCAGCGCATGTGACCTGAACACCGGGGTCCTCGGCCTCCTGTCGAGAACGCTCAGCGCATCGCAGGCAGGGCGCCGTGCCCCCCTGAGGCCGGGTCGGCGCCAACAGTGAGGACCTGCTCCTCTCCGCTTCACGCCCGGCGTGCCTCGTATTGTCGCATCTCTTAAATGACTAGGCTGGTGTGGTGTGGTATTCCCGTAAATTATATGCTGCTCTCTTCTGCGAATTTTGCACACGTCACCAGACCTGCCCGAGAGTGTGGGTGTGCACCGTGCGCACGGCCAAGGAAGATGGGAGAGATAATTTGTTCTTTGAACCAGATCATGTGCATTAGCAATCCTCTGGCCTCTAATTACACCCGGGTGTCCTCAGGATCGCCGCGGCCCAGCTCTCGAGACCCCAGCAGAGAGCCGTCAGAGCGCGGGCGGCCAGGGGAGGCCCACTCGTTAACCTCGCTCTCATACCTTCCAGGGCGCGCCACGACGTCTGCGCCAAGGAGCGGCGGCCACTCGGCGGAAAATGGCCCCTCCCAGAAGCCCGGCTTGGCCCCTCTGGTCCTCCCCCCTGGCGAGCACTCGGGGCAGCGGGAGGAGGAGCGCATCGTGTGTGGCTTTAAGAGACTCTCAGTGAACGGGGTGTGCGCCTCTCCCCCTCCGCTCACTCCCGTCAAGAGCCCCCCTTCCCCCTTCCCCTGCACGGCGCTCGGGGAGCGCGGCTCCCGGCCCCTGCCGCCGCTGCCCATCTCCGAAGACCTGGCCCTGGACGAGACCGACTGCGAGGTGGAGTTCCTGACCAGCTCGGACACGGACTTCCTCCTGGAGGACCGCGCGCCCTCTGGCTTCAGGTACGACGTTCCCGGCAGGCGGAGCTTCCGCGGGTGTGGACAGATCAACTACGCGTATTTTGATTCGCCGGCCGTCTCCGTGGCAGATCTGAGCCAGGCGGCAGATCTGAGCCAGGCGCCCGACCTGGACGGACCTGTGCCCGGTTCGAACCCTCCCCCGCCTCAGAGCCACCGCAGGCTGCGAAGGTCTCATTCGGGACCGGCCGGCTCCTTCCACAAGCCGGCCGTCAGGGTGTCTGGCTACATCCACAGGGCCTCTCCCAACTCCGACGAGGACAAACCCGAGGTGCCCCCCAGGGTCCCCATACCTCCTCGGCCCGCGAAGCCCGATTACAGAAGGTGGTCGGCGGAGGTGACGTCCGGCACCTACAGCGATGAAGACCGGCCTCCCAAAGTGCCGCCCCGGGAGCCGCTGTCGCGGAGCAGCTCCCGCACGCCGAGCCCCAAAAGCCTCCCGTCTTACCTCAATGGGGTCATGCCCCCCACGCAGAGCTTTGCCCCCGACCCCAAGTATGTGAGCAGCAAAGCCCTGCAGAGACAGCACAGCGAAGGGTCCGCCAATAGGGTCCCTTGCATCCTGCCCATCATTGAGAATGGGAAGAAGGTGAGCTCCACACACTATTACCTGCTACCTGAGAGGCCGCCGTACCTGGACAAGTTCGAGAAGTTTTTCCGGGAAGCAGAGGAGACCTCGAGCCCCCAGACCCAGCCGCTGTCCGCCGACTGCAGGACGGCCTCGGCCACGGAAAAGCTGGACTCCAAGACGAGACTGGATGCGGGGGGCCACGGGAAGCGGAAACACTTGTCCTACGTGGTTTCCCCTTAGGCTTCGGGGACGCGGCTCGGCGGGGACCCCGGAGGGGCAAAGGGTCCCCAGCCGCTCTCCAGGCCGGTTGAGGCCCACGGGGAGACGTCTCGGATCGCAGAAGAAACTGGAGCCCTCGTCCGTCTTGGGAAGGGTGGGGGGCGGTCGTGGGGCGAGCTCAGGCCGTGGGTCCCTGATTGTGGGGGCATTGGAGGAGAGTCTGTCGTGGTCCCTGATGGAAAGACGGCCGGGGACCCTTCCCCACGTGTCCACACGACAGGCCTGTATAGAGACTCGCGCTGCCCCATAGACCGCAGCTGCGGGTTAACCCATTAGTTGCTGCCTTAGAGTAATATATATTCAGAATGGCAAGGTGGTAATGCCAAGGGGGGAGGGGGGACTCCCGAATGAAAATTGAGCAACTGGAAGAAAACACAGTATTGTTTAGATCAGAATCATAAAAAGAAAAAAAAAAAATTTTTTTTTTTTTTTTGGCTTAGTAACTTTGAAACAGGCTCTCGGGCCTGCAATGTTCTGCTTTAAACTTCCGCAAGCAGCCTTTGTCCCCGAGGGCAGGACGCACGTCCCTGCCGAAGCCCCGCCTGCCCAGCGTCAGGTCGTCCCGCGGCCACCGGGTCCTCCCGGGCCCTGCTTCCTGTTTCGTCCTGGGGAGGACGGCGCCGTACCTGGCAGCCCCGTGCTCACCCGGGCGTGCCCCGCTTCTCGAAACACAAGGAGCTAACAGAACTCGTACGTCATTTTTCCTTAGGGTCCCCGCTCTGTCCTGCCCACCACGGTGGCCCAGTCTGGCGGGTGCCTCGCGGCCCCGGGGGCTGCCGCCTCACTCCCCTGGACCAGCAGACCGGTCGCCAGGGCTCAGGGTGTCCGCCGGGAGCGAGCGTGACCCCGCTGGCCGCATGACCGAGTCACGGGTGGCGGGGGTGGCGTGTGTGTGTTTCTGGGTCGTTTTGTCGACCGTGTGAATGAACACGGACAACGCAAGCTGGCCTTGTGTTGCTGGTTCCCGTCCAGTATTTCCTGGGGGCTGTTTGCTTTCCACCTAAAACACTTCTGCCCAGTAGCGCGGTGTGTCAGTGCCCCAGGCCGCGGCCGCGGCGTTCTGTCTCGGGGACCCTGCCGGCCGCCGCGTCCCTCGGATCCGGTGAGGCCCGCAGCCTGCGCCCCGGCGTGTGTGTCGCGTGGACGGGCGCGAGCGACCAGGTGCTGACTCCCGGAGGTGCATTACTGCAATGTTCTCTAACAGTTACGCTGTTTACAGTTCAAACTGCTGAGTGACATTACTGAGCTATTTGAAGCTTACACTTGGTAGGAACTACATGAAGGTTAAGACATGCTTTAGAAAATGCACTGATTTCTGCATTACATGTACAGTGTTGGACAAAGGATTTTATTCATTTTTGTTGCATTATTTTGAATATTGTCTTTTCATTTTAATAAAGTTATAATACTATTTATGACACCGTTAACCACGTTTCTTGCCTAAGCTCTTCTGTAAAAGTTGACGTCTTTAGGACGTTCATGACCATTACCGTCTTTAAGCGCCAGGGAAAGGGGTTTTTTTCGCAGCCTCACAAATGCTTGAAGTTCACAGTCATTCCCTAAAATAAAAGCAATTTGGGTAACGAATACTTACTGTTACACAAATGCACAGTGAAGGGAGCAGATTCCGGGGCCTCCCTGTCCACGCAAGTCCTGCCTGGGGAGGGGCCCCCCATCATCGGGGGGAGCACGTGGAAGGAATGAGAGTGGATGCAAACTGGATGGGACTTGGGGTTGCAGGACCCGGTCTGGGTTGTGGGGGGACCCTCAGGAGGCTCTGCTTCTTGGTGTAAAGCCACCGAAGGAACCCGTCCTGCCCGGGCCCCTCACAAGCACGAGGGACCTTCTTGCAGCTTCTGGATGCAGGAGGAACCTGGCCTCTGTGCTCGAGGGCCCCCCTCTTCAGTGCCAGGGGGCTCCGGGCCTGACTCTTCCCTCCCCGGGCCCTGCAGCCAAAACCCAGCTGCTCTTACCACTCCCCGGGCCCCTGGGAAACGGTGAGACTCCCCATGACCTTGACTGAGCTTGGCATCCTCCACAGTCCGGAGGGAGGCCTCGGAGGTCGAGCTGGGCTGGAAGGCCACCTCCACCTCCGTCTGTGTTGGGCAGATTCTCTGTATTTTTATTCTCGTCTGTATTTTTGAGAGCTCGAGCAGGGGAAGGGCGGGGTGGGGGTGAACACAGGATCCAAAGCGAGCTCCGCGCTGACAACAGAGCCCAATGTGGGGCTCGAACTCACGAACCAGATCATGATCCAAGCCCAAGTCAGATGCTTAGCCAACTGAGGCACCCAGGTGCCCCAGTGCTGGGCATAGTCTTTAAAAATCTCTGTCCTGGGGTAAAATTTGGGGTGGGGGAAGGGTCACGATACCCCATGATGGGCAATGATCCGTGACAATTGCACGGAAGCCACGGCAGCGGGGATGCGGTGAGGGCCCCGCACGGGGATGGATTTGTGGCCATCGGTTACTTGTAGTTGCCCTGAAGGGTGTTATTTCTAACATTTTACAGATGAAATTGGCTCAGGGAGTTGGTTCAACAGACACATGTTGGGGAATACCACCCCCATGCCTGACCCTGGGGGAGAGGCCCGCCCCTGCCTCCTCGGACTTAAAGCAGTACCTGTTGACGATTTTCAGTGACCGTGACCGGCACAAAGGGCCCAACTCTCCGAGGTGATAAGAAGGGAAGTTAAGTAAGCTTCGGGAGGTGGAGTGAACAGGGAGGAGGAGCCCAGGAAACAAGTGCCCTGTGAGACTCCAGTCTGGGGACAAGTCCAGCACTTTCCAGAAGCCAGAAGTAGCCGCAGGAAGACGGACGCTGGGCAAGGCGGTGGCCACGCACAGGTCCGGGCAGGGGAGCGACGGGTCTGGTCGTCTGATGATGACGGTGGCCGCCGTGTTCACCAAAGCCAAGGCAAACCCAGGGCTGTGGGCGAGGGGTGGGGTCAGGACGGGAGATGGAGGAAGTGGCTTTGAGAGATCCTTCGAGGTAGAAGGGGGGTTGGAACCCTCGGATGGGAGGAGCCCGGGGGCACCCCAGCTCCAGCGCCCTGCTCCCCACCCCCTGAGCTCCTCCAGCCCGCAGGGGTGCGGTGGCAGGGACGATCAGGGGAGACGTGAACGGAGCACTCAGCCGGTCTTTCCCTGCATCTCATTTTTTGCTTTTGCCTCTTTTCTCCCCTCCCCCATCACCTTTTCTTGTATTGTGGTCAAGACGATCTTTAATTAGTTTCATTATTTGCTTCCCTCTGAGCCTTCATGGTTTTCCTTGTTTTTGCAAGAATATACTTTTTTTCCTATCTTTTCTTTTCACGGCCCATCAAATGCGCCTTGCCATGGCGCCAACACCATACACGACACAACCAAATGCTGTCCGGAGCACCGGTTCAATCCTCAGGTGACACAAGGAGCCAATGAACTCGGGGTGGGGGTGGGGTTCTCTGGGCACAGGCCTGAGACACCCCCCCCTGGGGGGAAACAGCTGTCAGCACGCGGTCACCAGGCGGGCACTAACGTGTGAAGTGCGGTCCTCAAGTCAGGAAGGGTAGGCCCCCATCACCCTCCCACATCCCACCCAAGGCTCCCTTCACATCCCTGAGCCTCAACGTCCCCTCAAACTGAGACCGTGCCCCAGCGGCCACACCACCACGCACACCGCGGGGATTTATTATTAGGGACTGTCTTGTAGCAGAGAGCAGACACCAAGGTCAAGAGGACTCATTTGTAAGTCATCTCAAAGGGTGGGTCATACCAACTGTGAGGTCTTCCCGGGCTGCAAGAATCGATCATGTGTCGTCTGTCTGCTATTAAATGCCACCTACGTGCTAATGGCTGTTTCATCTTGTTTACATGTTGCTCAGGTCTCTCTAGGTCTCCAGGGATGTCTTAACTGTGAGGAAAAGAACTATCTTTAAGAGGATGTCTCTTCACTGCCAGGGGCCCTGTTCCAAAAAAAGAGGCCGACAGACTCTTCTCGAGCATCTCATAGCTGGAGACACGAGAGCTGTATCCCTCTGTCTACTGGCTCAAGTATCAAAGTGCATATTAAGCTGTGCTCTAGTTCAGTTCTTAATTTCATCGCCGAATTTGTAGTTTTGAGGCACATGGAGACTTTTTCTTAAAAATAAGCTCCTAGCATGGTTATTTCATACATAGTTTGTTCACGTTTTATTCTGTAGTAACTATAGACTCACAGGAAGCTTCAGACTTGTACAGAGAGATGCCCCGTGCCCATACCCGGATTCCCCCAAAGATAACATCATGCAAAATTATAGTCAATTATCAAAACCGGGAAATGGGCATTGTCACAATATTCCCCATATGGTATTTTATTTAGAAGAGTTCCTATCAAAATGGACTCAGGCCCCACTTTCTAAAATTAACTTAGAAATTGATTCTGGCATTCTGTTAGGCATTTTGTGAAAAGGTAATAAAGCTTTAAAACTATGTTGCTGTGTCAATATTCATTATGCTAATAGGAATGGAGATCAAACTGATGCATGTTAACTTTTATCGGCCAAGATTTTCCGCAGGATGAGTTTGCATGTAAAGCTTCAAGCCTCGAGGATTCATGGAGGATTCATGAATGCTTTCCCAGAGCCCGAGGCGCCCCAACTTTGAAATGTGTAACAAACCAGAAGGTGAACTGAATTCCAAGCCGGTACCAAAGCTCTGAGGTCTACTCGTCTTTAGAAAATAAGTCTGGTTCAAAGTAGGATCCACTCAGAGACGTGTGTCTTTGTAGACTAGATCCCTTGGCAAATGCTCTGGTCCTATTCCTCTCCATGTGTGAATCACACAACTTTTTTTTATATTTGTTTTTATTTTTGAGAGAGACAGAGCATGAGCAAGGGAGGGGCAGAGAGAGAGGGAGACACAGAATCTGAAGCAGGTTCCAGGCTCTGAGCTGTCAGCACAGAGCCTGACACGGAGCTCAAACCCACAAACCAGGATATCAGGACCTGAGCTGAAGCCGGACACTTAACGGCTGAGCATGAGCAGGGAGATGGGCAGAAAGACTGAGGACAGAGGATCAGAAGCAGACTCTGTGCGGACAGCAGGGACCCTGACTCGGGGCTCAAACTCAAGAACCATGAGATCAAGACCTGAGCCGAAGTCAGATGCTCAACTGACTGAGCCACCCCGGCACCCCTGAATCCAACAACATTTTTTTAAAACATTTTTATTCATTTTTTGAGAGAGACAGAGTATGAGTGGGGGAGGGGCAGAGAGGGAGGGAGGCACAGAATCCGAAAAACGCTCCAGGCGCTGAGCTGTCAGCACAGAGCCTGATGTGGGCTTGAACTCATAAGCTGTGAGATCATGACCTGAGCCGAAGTCAGACGCTTCACCATTTAACCAGCTGAGCCACCAGGTGCCCCCCCCCCCCCCCGCAACTTTTAGGAGAAGTCTTTTCATCTTATTTGGGGAAAGAAGGAGGGGAGGGGAGGAGAACAGGAGAGAAGATTCGGATGTGCCGGAACTCGGTGAGCCTTGCCTTTTATTCCTCTCGACTGATAGAAATAACACAATCTAGGCATGTCTGATGCAATTCGAGGGTGTGAATTTTCACGCTTGCTTTTCATTTGAATGTACTGAACTTCAAGAACCTTCTGCCTAAGCCGCTGAGAATCTGTCTGTGGAGCGTGTTCAAACAAGTCCAGCCCTGCTCGCGCGGCGCCAGCCTGGAATCCGAGGGCAGACCTGCCCGGTGTGTCGGACTCTCTGGGCCGGAGGAGACCCTTCACATCAGAGCAGCGCTGGAAACCGTCCCTCAGCGTCCACCGCCCCGGGCAGCAGGAGGGGGCGGGGGGCTGGGGACGGTCGGAAAGGGCTCTTCTGAGAGCTAGAAAAAGAGCAGCCGTCAGGCTGCTGGGCTTAGTGGGCCTCCCCGGTGCTGTCAGCTCTCACCCTGAGATTCGGGACAACCCCAGGAACCTCAGCGGGTCAACCTGTAACAAGTTCACTCCAGCAGCATCCGCGACCATGCATAAAGCTGCCCCCCGGCCCCCGCAGCAATCCGTAAAAAGGCCAGGGGGAGGAGGCAAGGTGTTTGGGACCTGTCTTGGGGAGTATTCGTGTGTCCGTCAACTTGACTTTGTGCCCTGATGGAGAAAGGCAGCAACTTCCTTCCTGGGAAGTAACTTTGGATCCGCGTCAAACAAACCTCGCAATCACATGCTTTGTGCCAGTTTCTTCCGTGTACAGTCATGAGGGCTTCGCCCTGCGCCTCCCGAGGGGCCGCCTGACTTTTCTACCCTCCCCTCTTGTGGAAGGCGGGCCGAGTCTCTTTCTGGCCTGAACCCTGAGCACCGTCCAGCGCCCCAGCTCCCGGGAGGCCGGATTGGGGTGTGCGTGATGCCCCCCGGCCCTGGTGCTCCCGCCTGACCCAGTGTCTCCGCACACCGTGCCTGTTTAGGAACCGACCGAAGTTCTTGGCTGAGCAGGGAAGCCTGGCCGGCTCCCGGGGACGGGGCTCCCCAGCTCCAGGCTGCAGGGGGAACTCGCGCACCCACGGCGGCCCAGACGCAGGATAAGACTTGTCGGCGCATCATCCTGCCCGGGAGCCTCTAATTACACGTCTGGGGCTGGCAGGAGCCCGGGCGGCCGGGCTCACATGAGCCCAGAACCGTGGAGACGGCGCGGGCCGGGTTCTCACTGCCTGTGCCGCCGGGTGGCGGGGGCACCTCCCGTGTGTCACTTCAGTACAAATTAGAATCACCGCATTCCAAAGACAACCGGAGGGCGTGTGGCCTGCAGTCCCTTCCTCCCAGAGCGTCGCCGCGGTTTTATCTCCCATCTACGTTTTCGGCTGCTCTGTCTCGACTCTCCCCCTGCCCCCTTACCTGGTCCTGCAGAAAATCACGCAGCCCCACGCCTGAACTGGCGCGCGAAAGAGCAGGGCGTCGGGTCCCCGCGCCGCCGCGGTTCCCTCCGCACCGCGTGGCTCGGGCGCCCAGGGTGGCTCGCGTGACTTGCCCGCGGAGGGTCCTTCGCCCCCTGGACGGCCCCGGGTTGTCAGATCAGACACCTGTCACGGGCCGGGCACGGGGCTGGGCACACCGAGTGTGGTTTTGCGACCTCACCAGAGTCAGCCTTGGAAAACACGCCTGTCCAGAGCCAAGCGAGAAAGTCACTGTCGCGGGGGCGGGGGGGGGGGGGGGGGGGGGGGGGGGGGGGGGGGGGGGGGGGGTGCCGGGCGGCGCTGAGCGCGGGGAGTAACAGCCCTTCGTTGATGTGGATCCTGCAGCGTGTGGCAGGATCTGGAGGGCCGCGGGCAGAAGTCTGCTTTTGTTTTTGTTTTCAAAGCCACATTCTTTCTTTTCTTCAAAGCTTTGTGGATGCTGAATCGGGCCAAGTGGTCCTTATTCCACAGTCCACAAATTTGAACAATGATAAATAGACTGTCATTTGTCATCCGGGCATGTGACGAGGACCGCGTAAAGGAGCTGAGTTACCAAACTGAGAGGCTTGCTTAAAACGTTTTTCTCAGGGCGCCTGGGTGGCGTCCAACTTCAGCTCAGGTCATGATCTCACGGTTCGTGGGTTCAAGCCCCGCGTCAGGCTCTGTGCTGACAGCTCAGAGCCTGGAGCCTGCTTCCGATTCTGTGTCTCCTCTATCTGCTTCTTCCCCACTCGTGCTCTGTCTCTCTCTGTCTCTCAAAAATAAATAAATGTTAAAAAATACTTTAAGTTTTCTGGATACAGTCTTCTCCGAACAGCCTCAGTGCAGGCAGAATGAGGCGTTACCACCCACGGGCATGCATTATAATTCTGTCCTGGCTTAATCCCCACCCAAATGCCCATTTCCATCTATACAAACTCATATTATTCTTTCTGAATCACACCTCAGCGCCACACCCTGCGTTGCACATAAAACGCTGCCATGTTATTTGCATGCCGGGGCGCACTGCCGCAGCTGGGCCGGGCTTAGAAGTCTGCTCCCATGTGTCTGGAGCTATTGATCACCTCCCTCCTCCATACCGAGCTCCAGGTGGGAACTTCCCAGAAAGACTTTCTTCCCAAATTTCGCAGCCTAAAGTTGAGGATACATTTTCAACTCCTCTCCTGGTTGTCAATTCTGATGCTGGCCTGCCGCTCTCCTCTAAGCCGTAAGGTCACCGACCACAACGCGCTCATTATGCAGAGTGGGGCCGCGTCCTCAGCTACAGCCCACGGCCAGGAATGCACCGCAATCGGGTGTCAGAGACTCAGTTCCTTGCCGGACGCCTGGGGGCCCCTGCCGCCCCGCTAAGCATCTCCTGAAACCTCCTGGAATTCAGGCTCAGTCTGTAAGTAAAAAAAAAACTCTCAGGGCGTCCATGTGGCTCTGTCAGGGAAGCGTCCGACTCTTGGTCTCAGCTGAGGTCATGATCTCCCACGCAGGGCGTGGGGCTCTGCACTGACAGTTCAGAACCTGCTGGGGATTCTGTCTCTCCCCACCTCTCTCTCTGCCCTTCCCCCACTCATGCTGTCTCTGTCTCTCTCAGAATAAATAAACTTAGAAACAACCAAACCTCTCCATTGACATACCTGACTGTTGCAGGACTTCATGAAAGATCCCGAGCAGACGAGTGTGACACGATGGAGAAATAGCATCACAGGAAAAAGAAAGGCTAAACTAGGCATAGACACAACTTCGGTGACGCTCCAGGAGCTCTGGGGAAACTGTGCATTAACGGACACAGAACAGGGAGGGGCCCTGGGGCGGTTGTCACAGTGATTCTCTGGGGAACCCCCTAGAGGGTACTCCCAGCCAGCTTCTCCCTGCTCCCCCCGTGCGCAGCTGCTTTAGTGAGTGTGAGTCTCCCCGAGCTGGAGCGTCGGTGACAGTCACATATCAAGGCCCCAGGTAACAAGAAATGTCTTTGGCTCAGGTCATGATCTCCTGGTTTGGAGTTCAAGCCCCATGCGGGGCTCTGTGCTGACAGCTCAGAGCCTGGAGCCTGCTTCAGAATATGTGTCTGCCTCTCTCTCTCTGCCTTTCTCCCATTCGCAATCTCTCTCACAAAAATAAACGTCAAAAATTTTTTTAAAAGAACAAAATTCAAGAAAAAGAGGCCAGCACCCATATGAACATTTCACTAAGCAAACAGATGCTAAAATAACCCTCAGAGATTAGACAGAATCGTACATCCACGGAAACAGGCTATTGTGAAAAAGAGCCAAGGAACAGAAAATCTGAGGGGGCGTTAAGAGGCATTTAGGATCTGAGAAGACAAGAAGAGAGAGTAACATAGAATACTTAGAGCACACTGTACTGTCACGTGTGTGACTGTCAGATCACTGTGCTGTGCGCGTGAAACTGACAGAATGTTGTATGTCAACTACACTTCAACTAAAAATTATAAAAAAATAAAAGGGGGGGCGCCTCATGGCTCAGTCCATTGAGCATCCGACTTCGGCTCAGGTCATGGGTTCAGACCCTGCGTCGGGCTCAGTGCTGACAGCTCAGGGCCTGGAGCCTACTTCCGATTCTGTGTCTCCTTCTCTCTCTGCCCCTCCCCCACTTGCACTCTGTCTCTCTCTCTCAAAAATAAACATTAAAAAATTTAAAAATAATAATATGAAAAAATTTCCCAGATCTGAAGAAAGACACAGGTCTTCAGATGGAAAGGACCCTCTGATGTCAAATGATTTACCGCAAAATAAGACACACCCAGACACATTTCCCAAAACGGAAGGATACTGAGGTTGGAAACAAAATACAAAAGGGAAAAACAAGCAGAAAGTTGCCCAGAACAGAGCAGGCATTCGGTGAGCCCCAGCCACACAGGAACCTGAAGAAAACGGAGCCTTTTTATCAAGAGTCTACAAAGAAGTGATTCTGAACCCAGTCTTGCACTCGGCCAAATTAGCATTCAAGAGAAAGGTCAGAATGAACCGTCGGGGGCGTGCCAACCTCGGAACGTCTGTCACTCTCAGGTTGGCTTTCCGGAAGCATCTCTCAAGGACCACAACTCAGCAAGACAAAAAGAATTCCCGGAGGAGGCAGATGTGCCCGGTGGGCAATGGAGAGAAGAGAAGACATTATAACCTATGATGTTTAAATAAAGTTTTCTGCATCGCTAAAGAATTAATAATGACAGAGAACTAAGATCCCAGGTTAATTCCAGGAGGAAGAGGATGAGGAGGACACTGAAGACAGACTATGCCGTGGTCTTTTGGGAGGAGAGGGTAGAATGGATTAATTCTGGAAATTATTGACTACTATTAAATGTACATCAAAAATTTGGGAGGTAAGTTCCACTTCAGGTAATGGCAGAAAACTTGCACCAGATGAACCATCCTGCCTATGACAATTATAAACCCAGGATAAAATAACAACAAAACCCCCAGCTCTGTGAGGGCAGCGGAGAGCGGCCAGGGCCTGGAAAACAAGGAAACGAACTAATGCAGATCCATGTGTAAGCAGCGCTCCGGCTGGACCATTCCTTACGTCTCTCAGCGTAGAAGAAGTGGAGTTAGGGGCGCCTGGGGGGCGACGTTCCTTAAGCGTCCGACTCTCGGCTCAAGTCATGATCTCACAGTTCATGAGTTCGACCCCCGCTTCGGGCTCCGTGCTGATGTCTCTCCTTCCCTCTGCCCCTCCCCAACGTGCTCTATCTCTCAAATAAATAAGTAAACTGAAATATTTTTTTTAAGAAATAGGATTCAAACAGCAAGGAAGGGGCAGTCTTACTGGGCTGAACAGACAGAAGTTCGATTTCAGGGTTTCCTGCCAGAGTGGATGGGAACAGAGGGAGGGCGGGTCGTGGAGAGGGGGGAGCCCCCAGATCTGTGCACAGCGTGCCCCGAATCCTTGGCTGAGCTCTGAACAGTGCAGGTACACGCGCTTCTCCAAGGAATCCGGTGGGAGGCAGCAACCACAAGGCCAGAGGAACTGAGCGGAACTTCCCGCAGCCGCTCAGCTCAGCTACGGAGACAGAGTTTGGATATCAGTCAAGTCCAGCCAACTTCCAGGTACTTGGTAAACCCACTGGGCAGTTTCTAAGCCCCAGAAAAGCCACTGTTTAGAAGTGAGGACCACATCCCAGACTGAGGTAAACACCCTAAAAAAGCCTATAACCAACCCACCACACGATCAAGGTTACCTGCTGGGAATTTAATTGTCTTCTAAAACCAAACTTACCGCTTTTCAGAGGACGATGACAGAAACCATGTGTTCAGTATATGATACAAATTTACAAGATGTGTTCAGTATATGATACAAATTTACGAGATGTGAAAAGAAGCAGAATGCATGTCGAAAGAGGGAGGAAAAAGCAGTCAATAGAAGCAGACCCATAGATAACCTGATGCTGAATTACTAAAGATAATAAAATAATTATCATAAAAATAAAGATTTTCTAGGAAATGAGGGATAGAATGGATGAAGATTTAGGGAATTTTTAGGAGTGATATAGAAAATATAAAAAAGAGCCAAATGGAAATCTTAGACCTGAAAAATGCTGGATCTAAAAATAAAATGGTTTTTGTTTCAGAGGATTGATAGCAGATTGGATAAAAGAAAGGATCATAACATGAACATAAAGACAGACAAGTAGAAAGTCTTCAAAAAGAAAAAGCAATCAGAAAATTGCCTCCGTTGGGAATACTAAAAATTGGATGTACCACTTCCAAACCATTGGAAGGAAAAGAAAATGAAACTTTAAAAAATGATCAATCTTGGGCACCTGCGTGGCTCTGTTGGTTAAGTGTCTTGGCCCAGGTCATGATCTCATGGTTCATGGGTTTGAGCCCCGTGTTGGGTTCTGTGCTGAGTGTGGGGCCTTCTTGGGATTCTCTCCCCCCGGCCCCCCCACTCATGTGTGTGTGTGTGCACTCTCTCTCTCTCTCTCTCAGATAAATAAACTTAAAAAAAAATCAGTCCAACAAATGGGAACAAAAAAGGGGAAATTTAATGTTAAAAAAATCATGGTACGGGCACCTGGCTGGCCCAGTCAGGAAAGCATACTACTCTTGATCTCAAGGTTGTGAGTTCGAGCCTCATGTTGGGGGCTGAGTTGACTTAAAACTAAAATCTTAAAAAAAAAGCACAGTAAAAAGTAAACAAAATAAGGTTACAGGAATAAGTCAAAACATAACAGCAATCACAAAAGAAGAATGGACTGAATCCCCATTTTAGAATACAGAGACTTTCAGATTTAGCTAACAACAAAATCTCTATGTTATTCACAGAAGACACACATAAAAAGAAAGCTATGTACTGGTTAGGGCTACTTTTGAGTACAAATAACAGAAACACCACCTAACAACAGCCAACGACATGGGTTTATTTTTCCTCTAGAAGTCTGGGAGTATGTGGCTGCTGGTCTTTGTTCAGTAGTAGAGGGATGGTGTCCCAGCCTTTCTCTTTACCTTTTCTTCACAGTCACAGAAAGGCTGCCAAGACTCCAGCCTTTACATCCACACGGAAAAGAAGCAAAACTAGTCACTCTGTTTCCTTTTTCAGGGAAAGGAAACACCTTCCAGAATTCCCAGCTTCTGCTTGTGTTTCATGAACCAAAACTGTTGTCCCCTGACAAAAGAAGATAGTCACCCCCTGCCTTCGTGGTAAAAGTAAGCAGAGAGAAGGGAATTACAAGTGAGTGCTCAGTAGCCAGCGAATAGTGTCTCCCCCAGGTTCAAAATAAGGGGAGGGAAAAGACACACCAGCAAAGGTGGACCAAAGGCGAACACGGACTGAGCTGCCGGGGAGTTCTGTACTGAACGGGATCAAAAGACCCAGAACACACGCCCAACTCGCCCTGCAGGGGCTAGGATAAAAAAAAAAGTCTCATTTCTGAGGCTCTTTTGCAGCTGAGTTCTAGATGTGGTTTAGGTTTGGCCTAAGGATCTTGAGATAGAAAAGAAGTTAGCACAAACTATAAACACAAACACTGACAGGTTCTACTATATTAAAATTAAGAATTTCTGGGGGTGCCTGGCTGGCTCCATCAGTTAAGGGACCGACTTGTGATCTCAGCTCAGGTCTTGACTTCAAGGTCCTGAGTTCAAGCCCCTTACTTGGTTCCACGCGGGGCATAGAGCCTACTTTAATTAGTTAGTTAATTAATTAAACTTTCTGTAATTAAAAAAGAAAATTGAGTATTTCTGTCTATTACAGAAACCATAAAGGATAAAAAAGGCAAACCACAATCCAGAAGATTATATACTTGTAAGATATATAAATAATAGGGGTTTTTTTGCTTTTTCTTTATTATTTATTTAAACAAAAAACAGTTCACTCATCTCTCCCCGTTTCTCCTCATATGAAGAATTCGTACAAATCAAAGAGATAACAGCAAAAACCCAACAGAAAAATGAGCAGAAGGTAATCATGACACAGAAGAAAAAACCCTATGAAAAGATGCTTCATGAATAATCAGAAAAATGCAAATTAAAATCTCCAGGAGGGGAAGGGCAGAGAGAGAGGGAGATACAGACTCCAGAGCAGGCTCCAGGCTCTGAGCTCCAAGCTCCAAGCTCGAGGCTGTCAGCACAGAGCCCGACACGGGGCTCGAACTCACGAACCATGAGATCATGACCTGAGCCAAAGTCAACGTTGAGAAGACTGAACCACCCAGGCGCCCCTTAAGATTGTATTTTTAAGTAATTTCTCTACCCAACATGGGCCTGGAACTTACAAACCCAAGATCAAGAGTCAAACATGCTCCACGTACTAAGTCAGCCAGGTGCCCTGGGAAGAATCATCTAGTAAAACACTGGTGAGGATCCTTTTCTTATTTTGGGTGGTAGGTGAACAGCCATTCACTTAAAACTCACAAGAACCCCGACGGCAGTCATTCCCTGGGATGGAGTATAAAGCCCCATAACCACTGGGAGATGGTCTAGCATTTCTTGGGGTGAGGATTCCTAACCTCAGATGGAACTTGGGGCCCTGTATGCTTCGATGGAGGGAAAAAAAACTGCATTTCCCTAATTTCTAACTGCAACTTGGTATTTTCCTCTATTAGGAATCAAACCAAAGTAGCATTACTCATGCCTGTGACTTCTACCAAACACAGATTATCATATCACACTGAACTTGTTGCTGGCATCTCAAAATATCATTTGTGCTCACCCGCGCAGCTCAGTTGGTTAAGTGACAGACTTCAGCTCTCACGGTTCATGGGTTCAAGCCCCGCATCAGGCCCTGTGCTGACAGCTCAGAGCCTGGAGCCTGCTTCCGATTCCATGTCTTGCCTCTCTCTGCCCCTCCCCTGTCTCTGTCTCTCTCTCTCAAAAAAATAAACATTAAAAAAAAGATTTCTACATAATCTTAAAAAAATAAAATAAATACATAAGCCAAAAGAGGTAGGTGTGCCATAAAAAATATGGTTGGCTGAGGTCTCTTCTTTCAAAGGGAAAATAATTCCACGAAGTTCACTGAGGAGGAAGTTGTACTTAGTTTTTACAACCGGATGGAGTGTAGCCCATGTCCATCCTGAATCCCTACGTCCTGAGGATCTGTCCCTCCAGCCAGGCCATGCGGGGAGGCCCTGGGCCCTGCCCACCCGCCCTGAGCTCTGCGCCCTAACACGGTGGGCCGGCACTTTTACAAAAAGCAGACTTCTCTCCATCCGCGCTGCTGAATGACCGGCCCCGGGGGTGGAGGGTGGGCGGGTGGCAGGCTTGTTAAGGGTGACAGGTGAGAGGCACACAGAAGCTGAGACATCAGCCCACAGACCTGCCTCAGAGCTGGAGGCCTTACCTTTGGATTCGCTTTAAGCTGTGAATCAACGCGAGAATGAACTGTGCAAGTTCACGGGCAGGAATGAGCTCACCCTCTTTTCTAACACCTGGTTCTGCTTCCACGTCCCTCGTGCAGGAACGACAGTCACTCCACGTCCGTAGGGCAGAGTAAACAGTCTCCCGGTTGGGGATAATACTGTGTCATTAGGCCATGAGGCTTCTAGCTCGGTGCCACCTGGGTCTTAAAACACTTAAAAAAACTTAATTATACAACGGATATGCCAATACCTGCTGTTGGAAAAGGCCAGACGGCACCTGAATACACAGAGCAGGACTGGAATCGTGCTCTTTCGTGCCCTCCCTCGCCCCGGCCTCCCCCTCTTTCCCAAAAGACCCGCTTCGGGGTCCCTTTTCCAGCCTCGTTCCTATGAACTTACAAACGTGTAAGATGACACACGGCCGCGCACACGTTACATTAGGTGGTACATACACCTAGATCTGCACATTCGAGCTTTAACGATTATTTTGGAATAAATAGGGGCGCCTGGGTGGCTCAGTCAGTTAAGCGTCGCGCTCTTCATTTGGGGTCAGGTCATGATCTCATGGTTTACGGGATCGAGCCCCACATCGGGCTCTGCCCTGACAGCAAGGAGCCTGCTTGGGATTCTCTCTCCCTCTCTGTCCTTCCGCTGCTCATGCTCTTTCTCTCTCTCTCAAAATAAAAAATAAACTTAAAAAACATATACCCAGTTGCTTGGCAGTAAGTACGCTCACACTGTCGTGCGGACCGTGAGCATCGTCCAGTTCCGGAACTCTCTCTTCACCGCGCAAAGCTGAAACACTGTCCCCACTAAGCCATGAATCCCCACCCCCTGCCCCCAGCCCCTGGCCGCTGCCATCCTTCTTTCTGTCTCTGTGAATTTGACCATTCTCGGGACCTCATGTGAGTGGAGTCAGACAGTGTCCGTCTGTGTGACTGACGCAGGTCATTTACTGCGACGTCCTCAAGGTCCATCCAAGTTGTGGCACGTGTCAGAAGCTCCTTTTTCAGGTTGCGTAATATTCCGTGCATGTTTGTACTGTTTTGCTCACCCATTCATCTGTCAATGGACACTGAGGCAGCTTCCACATCTGGGCCTCTCTGAACGATGCTGCTGTCCACGTGGGTGTGCGGATTCCTCTCGGAGAGCCTGCGCTCAGTTCTTCGGGTAAACGCCCGGATGTGGAGTCGCTGGATCATATGTTAAACCCATTTCTGATTTTCTGAGGGACTGAGAAATTGTTTTCCACGGTGGCTGCACGTCTTCACGTTCCCACGGCGCTCCGGGTTCTCTACGTCCTCCCCAACACTTAATCTTTGCTTCCCCCCCCCCCGCCAAAAAAGGTAGAGCATGGCACCTGGCTGGCTCATTTGAAAAAGCATGTGACTCTTGATATTCGGGTTGTGAGTTCAAGCCCCATGTTGGGTGTAGAGATCACTTAAAATCTTGGGGCGCCTGGGTGTCCCAGTCGATTGAGCATCTGACTCTTGATTTCGGCTCAGGTCATGATCTTCCAGTTTGTGAGTTCGAGCCCCACGTCGGCCTCTGTGCTGACAGTGTAGAGCCTGCTTGGGATTCTCTCTCTCTCAAAATAAATAAATAAACTTTAAGAACTTAGATCAATTTTAAAAAAGAGGGGCGCCTGGGGTGGCCCAGTTGGTTAAGCATCCACTTTGGCTCAGGTCATAATCTCACGGTTTGTGAGTTCAAGCCCCGCCTGGGGCTCCGTGCTGACAGCTCAGAGCCTGGAGCCTGCTTCCGATTCTGCGTCTCCCTCTCTGCCCCTCCCCTGCTCACGCTTTGTCTCTCTCTCTCTCTCTAAAAAATAAATTAACATTAAAGAAATAAAAAAAGATAGTAGCTATTTTAATGGATGCGAGGTGGTAACTGATTGTGGTTTTGATTTACGTTTCCTTATGATTAGCCATGTTGAGTGTCTTGTGCTTAAGGGACATGAGCGTGTCTGCTTTAGAGATATGTCTAGTCTCTTGTCCATTTTGAATCAGGTTGTTTAGTTTATTTGTCAGTAATAATGAATTTTTAAGGGTTTTTTGACAATTATTCAACATTTAAGAAAACATTGCAGGGGCGCCTAGGGGCTCAGTTGGTTGACCGTTCAACTCTTGATTTTGGCGCAGGTCATGATCCCAGGGTTATAGGATCAGGTCCCGTGTCGGGCTCCCAGCTGAGCTCAGAGCCTGCATGGGATGCTCACTCTCTCTCTGCCCCTCTCCCCCACTTGCACATGTGCGCTCCCTCTCTCTAAAAACAAACATTAGAGGGGCGCCTGGGTGCTCATTCGGTTAAGCCAGCAACTCTTGGTTCCAGCTCAGGCTCAGGTCATGATCTCATGCTTGTTGGGTTTGAGCCCCGCATCGGGCTCTGGGCTGACGGGGCAGAATCTGCTTGGGCCTCTCTCCTCCCCCCCTGCCCCTCCCCCACTCTCTCTCTCTCCCTTCCTCTCAAAATAAATAAATAAACTTTTTAAAAATTAAAAAACAATTTACAAAAATAAAGAAGAAATATCTTAGGGGACAAATTTGTGTGTACATCTTTGTGCAAGTATGAATATTTCTAAAGAGGTTTTTTAAATGTTTTATTATTTAAAAAATTTTTTTGTTTTTATTTATTTTTGATATAGAGAGAGACAGAGTATGAGCAGGGGAGGGGCAGAGAGAGAGACACACACAGAGAATCCGAAGCAGCTCCAGGCTCCGAGCTGTCAGCACAGAGCTTGACGTGGGGCTTGAACCCACGAACCGTGAGATCATGACCTGAGCCGAAGCCAGATGCTTAACCGACTGAGCCCCCTAGGGGCCCCTCCATATTTTTTAAAATGTATTTATTTATTATTTTAAAATCGTTTTTAAATGTTTTAATTTATTTTTGAGAAAGAGGGAGAGACAGCATGAGCAGGGGAGGGTCAGAAAGAGGAGGAGTCACATGATCTGAAGACAGGCTCCAGGCTCTGAGCTGTCAGCACAGAGCCTGATGTGGGACTTGAACCCATAAACTGTGAGATCATGACCTGAGCCAAAGTCGGACGCTCAACCAACTTAGCCACCCAGCAGCCCCTATTGTTGCATTTTAATAACGAGTTGTAGGTACTTGAGTTCTATCAGGCACAGAGCAGACCAAGATCCCTGCCTCCTGTAATTAGCGTTATAGCAGGAGAAATAGACAACGAACATAAGAGTAATAAGTGCACTTACATTATGTTGGAAGGTGGTTAGTGCCCTAAGGGAAGGACAAGTTCTGCAGGGCTGATGAGATGGCGAGATGATACAGAAAGGAGTTACAATTGTTTTTTAATTTTTTTTAACATTTATTTATTTTTGAAAGACAGAGAGAGAGCACAGTGGCAGAGAGGCAGAGACAGAGAGGGAGACACAGAATCAGAGGCAGGCTCCAGGCTCTGAGCTGTCAGCACAGAGCCCGACGCGGGGCTCGAACCCACGAACCATGAGATCATGACCTGAGCCGAAGTCAGACGCTTGACCGACTGAGCCACCCAGGCGCCCCACCATCTTTTTATTTTAAAATATTCGTTGTGAAATAAAGAAATATATAAAGATCGAATGAAAATGCAGATATACAGTTTTAAGTGAATGACTGTTCACCTACCACCCAAGTCAGGAAAAGGAGCCTCACCAGTGTTTTACTGGATGATTCTCCCCAGCCAAGACTCCCAGCCTAATACCCAAAGGCGACCACCGCTATGCATCCGCTGCATGAACGGCCCCCCCATTCGCCCATTTTAGGTTGATGAACATTCCGGTCGCGTCCGATGCGGCGCACGTGACTCTGGTGCTCGAACTTTCCCAGGGGAGACACTTCGCTGTGGGCCACTCGGGCCATGTTTGGTCGTAGGAGGGAGAGGGGGTCTTAACTGCTTTTGTTCCATGGACCCCGTTCCCACATTAGTGAAGCCTTCGGACACCTTCTTAGAATAACATTTTAAACTACGTAAAATACATAGGATTATAAAGAAAACTGTATTGGAACATCATTTTCAAAACATTAAAACAAACTTGTGATAAAATGTATGCCCTCCTACTGTCACGTGGTAATACTTAGTAATCAGTCTAATAACTACTCTAATTTTTTTTATGTTTGTTTGTATTTGAGAGAGAGACAGAGTGTGAGTGACATCATGACCTGGGCTGAAGTTGGAACCTCCACTGACTGAGCCACCCAGGCGCCCCTCTAACACTATTTTGAAGCCAGGTAAAGATTTCCAGAAGCGGGCTGAAGTCAAAAACAAAATACTTTTTTTTTTTTTAATTTTTTTTAATTTGTTTTGAATGTTTTATTTATTTTTGATACAGAGAGAGACAGAGCATGAGAGGGGAGGGGCAGAGAGAGAAGGAGACACAGAACCGGAAGCAGGCTCCAGGCTCTGAGCTAGCTGTCAGCACAGAGCCTGACGTGGGGCTCGAACCCACGAACGTGAGATCTGACCTGAGCCGAAGTCGGAGGCTTAACCGACTGAGCCACCCAGGCGCCCCCAAAATACTTTTTTTTAAAAAGAGGAGACCCGTGGACACGGTCCCACGCAGAGCTGAAGTCGCAAAGTAAAGCGGCAGCTGTGCGCCCGGGGGGGGGGGATCTCATCGGGGCTGTGGGTCACCGCCTCCGGCCCGGGGCTGGTCCGGGAACCTGAACTTGCCCCTTAGGGCTGCGGGAAGCAGAGAGGAGGGAGGTGACGGGGGTGGCAGTGATATGGGCGCACAGGGAAGCCTTCTCCCCCTCACAGGAGCCCCAGGCCTGGGTGCTCAGGCTAGAGTCGGGATCCGGGGCGAGCGCCCAGCTCCCGAAGGACCCCACGCTCGGAGCTACAGGGTGCGTCCGGGCCAGAAGCAAACAGGATTTCCTGTGGCCCCGCCTGCACAGCTCACCGCCGGCCCCACACGCTCGGGCGGGTGGCTCGCTGGTGTGACTCAGGTCCCCCCGCTAAGGGCAAAGACAGGGAATTTCCTGAAAACCAAACCCCTGAGATTACTCTGCAGGTCTATTTGGTGTTCTCATTCCTCAGGGAACCAGCATCCTAGAACAGAGAACACACAACCAGACTCTGAGACGGGACAGTCAGCTACACGAAAACACTACTTTACATTTAGTGTTTCACAGTTTGAGGAAGGTACTTCCCTTTCATTGTGGCCTTCGATCCTCTGACAATCCCACAGCGCAGGTCTTGACCTCTAGAGAGACGAGGGTTTTCTCCTTTTTATCACGGGGGACAGCTTCAGCCCCTCGTGACACGCTGCTGGCACCGAGGATCGGGCTGGATGGCGCAGCGTGTGAATCTCTCCACGCTGGGGGCACAAGGTCTCCCAGGGACACTGTGTCAAGCCGAGGGGCAGAAGGGGGACATACAGCACAGTCCCTTTTGTATTAAGTGTGAAAGACCCGAGTCACCAGCTCAGTGATTGGTATACAGTAGGCGCTCAATAATCGTGGCTCCTCCCATGTCCTACTATCCAGCACCTGGGGACGGAAGGAAGCCCTTCCTAAGCCACACGGAAAGACAGGTGCCGACGCCCACTTCGGAAGGGCAGGCTGGCGGCTGCCTCTCTGGACGGGCCCCAGGACCGGAGCCCGGCCGGCTCCCGCCCAGCGCCCAGAACCTTCTCCTTTCTCAAGGGGCCTGAGCTCCAGGGTCAAGCTTGATTTCTGGACCCCATGTCCTCCCTCGCCGTCCGGGGGCCACGCAGACCCCGGGAGCTCTCACAGCTACTGTCGTTGAGGCTGAGTGAGCCAAGTGGTACCCAAGTCCCTCCAAGTTTGACCTCCGGTGACCCCAGGCCTGGGAGGGGCCGTCCGGTCAGCTGGACAGGCCACACTCAACTCTGACGCCAAGTACTTTCAAATGTAGCCAGCCCCCCTCTCCCACCCCTACTTGGGTTCCCAGGCTCGGTTTGCCTGCCGTACCTCCCGCCACCCCCTCCCCTGCCTCCCAGCTTCCTGGAGGAGGAGCAGCTGGAGGGTGGAGGTCCCGCCTGCTATCAATGTGCCTGAGGCAGCTATTCCTGCTCCAGCCAGAAGACGCCGGAGGGCTTAAATAAGGTGCCTCCTGCAGTCCAGGCCCCGAACCCCTTCTGGTGGGAAACTTCACTGGACACCTGAGCTCTGATAAAGGCTCCCCACAGAAATGCTCTTTTCATTGCTGGCCATTCTAGAACCACCTTTTCTGGCTGCCCTACAGGCACAAAAATGCAGATTCTGTTTCCCTTCCTCTAGATCCCTGCAGAATTCCAGGGGGTTTATTTGGAGTTGGGGGGGGGCTGGTAAAAACCCCAGTAACTTAGGAGAGTCACAAATGCTCACTAGTAATTTTTTCAGGTCAATAACTTGTGACTTCGGTCTCCGGGTTTTCTTCCCTTAAGGGGTATTTTATAGACCTCTCAAATCAGTCCGGCACATCTGTAAATTCATCCTACCCCACCCCAATCGCCCTCCAGCTCCCAATACAGAATCTCCAGTTGACCGTGTGTTCACAAGATGGGGCAATTGTCCCAGAGGCCTCTTCTCTCCCCCCCAACAGCTCCCCACCACTGCCTCCCATTCCTGTGCCTCGAGCCTCCCATTTGGGGCCTGCAGCAGGCCTTCTCAGGGCCTTTGAGCCAAGGACTGGGTCCCTCCTCCACGGCTCCCTGAGTCAGTTCCAGGCCTTGCCTCCCCAGCCTCACCTTCAACTTCTCCCTCAACCGGTCCCCGTGTTGTCCCTCCACGTGCTCCTGCCTCAGGGCCTTTGCATGTGGTCTTCTCTTTCCTGGAATGCTAACAGACCTGCTTCACACACACCCAAGTCTGCGGGTGGGAGGCGCCGGGCTCCGGCCCTGGGGCCCAGAGAGGGCTTCTAGAACATGGCTGCAGAAGATGGCCCCGTGGTTCCCTCCTGACCCTACTTTTCGTCTCAGAACATGGGTCTCTCCTGTCTCTCCCCGAGTGTCTCTTTATAGCTTCATCATTTCTCCAAATGTTACAGACCTGCACTTACAACAGTTACCTGCCCGGTCTCCTAGTGCGGGGTTGGCAAGCGGCAGCCCGAGGGCCCACTGCCCGCTGCCGCCTGGATTCAGCTTTGTTGGTCGCAACCACGCGGGTCTGCTGTCTGTTTTGGTGCCACAAGGCCGGTGAGGCGTTGCCACGAGGCTCTGTGACCCCCATGTTTAAAACAGTTGCCAGCGGCCTTTCCAGATGCTCGCTGACATCTGTTCTTGGCCAGAGGAGGGGGGGCGGGAAGGAACAGGACGGAGGAAGCAAAGGCACCACGCCACGGCACAGCGTGGAGCCCGGGCCTGGGCTGCTGCCCCGGCCACAGCGGCACGGCCGGTCGTGGGGACAGGAGGGAGCCAGGGGACCGAGCCAGCTCCTGAGAACAACCCGGGGGGCGCTCCTGCTCAGGGACGCTAGACCTGCAAGCCTGGGGGCTCTCCTCGGGGACAGGGTGACGCCGGTGGCCCCAGGTTCCCTGCGCGTCCTCCCGGCCAGGGCGGAGAGAACGCCGCCGGCAGGCACGGCCGTGGCGCGGGCTGGAGCCGCACTGGCTGCGGGCCCGGTCACGGAGGGAGGGAGGGAGAGCGGAGGCGGGGCCAGCCTCCTACAGGGTCTTCACTTCCAGCGCGGAAAGGAAGCGCTCTACAAAAATCCACTGCTACAGCCGCTTCGTTGGGATCTTTTAATGGCACGTTAACGATGCACAACTAACACACGAGAGGCGTTCCCGGCCTCTTAAATCCCTGCCAGGCTGTGACACAGTCGTCACCATCCGCTCACCCCTCGCGCCGACAGCTAACAGGCGAGCGAGGCCGCCCTGAACGTGATTCTGCAAACAGCGGGGGGAAGCCCAGGCGAAGGGAAACAATCAGCAGCTCCTAACCGCCGCCGGTGGACCGTCAGGGTCGGGACCGCGGGCACGGGGCGCGGGGGGCCGCCGGGGACCAGGCTCCGCTGCTCTCCCGCCTCTCGAAGCTGCGGCTCTAACCCTGGAGCACGAGCGGCGCCCGCACCTGGGCGGCCACGTCCTCGCCGCTCAGCGCCTCCACGATGGCGAGCGCGAACTCGAAGCTGGTCCCGGGCCCGCGGCTCGTGAGGATCAGGCCGTCCTTCTCCACGCGGTTCTCCGAGTAGCTGTACCGACCTGGGGGGCGAGAAGGGCGGCGGTCACTTCCGAGCGGGCCCCGGGGCACCCGCCGCCTGCCCGCGAGCCGCGTCCGTGTCCCCGCAGACGACGGTCTCACGCAGGGTTTTTTTTTAATTTGTTGTAACCAATTGTGGGTATTTGACTTTATTTTTTTATTTAAATAGTTTATTCCCTCACGTACATAAAAAAAAAAAACCCTCAAACCAAAACCCACACAACGGTAGCCAACTGCCAGGAAACAAGGCGGCTGGCGAGCTCGGCCCAGCGTGGCGATATCACAGGAGGTATCACGGTGCGTGCGGCGGAGGGGACAGGTGCTGGTGGCTGGCAAAACGGCACAAAGGAACACACCGGCGTTAAAGGCGGCTGCGTAAGATGTCGTACGTGTGAGGGGGGCTGGAGGGAAGGCCTCTCTCACATTTCCGCCACCGACAAACGCTCTGGGTCCACCCTGGGCACTGAAGGAAGAGCCGCCCCGAAATGGGCCGCTTTGCAGCAGTGACTACTTGGCGCTGAAGGCAGTGCACGAGCGGCACCGGCAGGGCCCCCCCGAGGACGGGTCCTCCTACGGGACCTCAGCTGTCCTGTCCCCTCCGGGAGTCCATCAACCAGGGAGGAGGGCTCTTGTCCCAGGAGAGGAGACCGGAAGTGGACACCAGACGGACTTCGTCACAAACGGTCACACTTCCCATCTGTTCTCCCGGGGCCCCCGTCTTTCCTGAGGATCCTTCATTCCCTCCCGAGAGGCCTACGTCTCTGTGCCCCGTTCCCAACAGCCTGTCAGTCCCACAGAGCCCTGTCCCACGGACTGCCTGCGTCACACGCACACCGCCTCAGAAACAAACTAGCCAAACAAAGACAGAGCCAGGGAGGGGAGCCGGGTGGCGGGCTCCCTTCAGGAGCCACTTCCCTTCTGGGGCCCCAACTGGCGTCTGGGCGGAAGTACAGTAAAACAAGCACATGCTTCTCCCGTACCCAAGTCCGGGGGTGACGCCGGGGCACGTGGGCAAACCGCGGCCGCGGCCCCCCTGCACACCCGGGGTCACCAGCCCTCCCAGCGCCCGGCCGCCTGCCCCGCCCCCGCTGCCCAGAGAGCCGTCCCCCCACCGGCGGCGCCCCCACGGCAGGCGTGGTGACAGCTCCCTAGAGCACCCCCGCGGTGGCACCGGGGCAGACAGGACCCGCGCCGACAGGGCTGACGGACGGGAGAGAGGCCCGTCCGCTCGAGTGACTGGCTGGGCCCTCATCCGCTCGAGGGGACCACGGAGCGGCTCCCAAGCCCCAGGTGACACAGGGGCGTCCCTGGTTCCCGCAGCACCTCCGCGTCCCAGCCCCGCCTTCCGCCCGTCCTTCCCTCCACTCTGCGCTCAGCGCCACAAGGAAGGTCCCTCTCCCCGAGTACACGTTGGGGCGTATCCAGCTCTGCCCAGGGGGGCTGCCCCGGCCCCCTCCGGCACCCAGGGGGGCTGCCCCGGCCCCCTCCGGCACCCAGGGGGGCTGCCCCGGCCCCCTCTGGCACCCAGGGGCCTGCTCTGCGTGGCAGCGGGCGCGCCCCAGGTCTGACCTGCGCCAAGACTGGACGGGAAGGAACCACAGTGGAGATGGAAAAGCACCTGCCATCCAG
>PJEM01005596.1:0-31933 GCA_004023845.1 Helogale parvula
GTTTTAAGGTTCCCACCATCAAATGCGCCCCCAAACCACCTAATTCTAAAAGCCAGTGAGACTTGTGTCCACAGGACACCACGGGACTATAGAAAATGAAGGAATTCTTAATGGCATATGAGCACTTGCCCCAGCTGCTAATCCCCTAGAACTCAGTGCAGAGGAAGTGGGCAGAAATAACCATCTCCCTGTCTTCCCTGAAGCAGGTTTGACCGCATACTTTACTAGCTGCTGCCTAAGGGCCCTGCTTCAATTTTGGACACATCTAGGGCTGGCTGTGATCCTCCACAGAGTCCAAAGGATCTGAAGGACATATTTCTTTAGGGTTTATTTATTTTGAGAGAGGAACATAGTGAGCAAGCAGGGACAGTGCAGAGAAAGAGGTAGAGAGATCCCAAGCAGGCTCCACACTGTCAGCACAGAGCCCAACATGGGCCTCAAACACACAGTGAGATCATGACCTGAGCCGACTGAACCACTCAGGCACCTCCTAAAAGGCATTTCTGAAGCTTTCTTTTTCTGGTGTACTCCAACAATAAAACCACATTGCTACTATCTCTTTGGAAGAGTTTGTACACATGCCTAATACCACATTTTACAGCTGCTGAGAACAGACCCCCAAATAACGTTGTTCTGGTAGTCAATGGGTCTTGCATTCACAAGTCCCACAGAGCTATAGCAAACAATGTGATTTTCTAAAAAGTACAAGAGTACTTCCCTGTGACTGTACACTCAAGCTCAATACAGAAGGAGAAGATTAAAAACACCCATCCTAGTTTTTCCCTAGAAGGGGCTTAACTACCTAATTCTACCGCTGCTGTCTGGCTTCAACTCATCCTGCAGTTACTTGCCAACTGTGATCCTTCCCTTGCAACACTGATGAGCCTTGGCACAACCTCAACTACTAGGAGCCACTTAGAACAAAGAAGGTGACTTGGACAATCACATGAGTTTGAAAGACAACCAGAAACTCAGGCCAGGTTTATTGACAGGGTTCATCTCATACACAAGACCACTCTTTGGAGACTACCAGTGGTGACTTTTATCTAATGCACTTTTATCTAATGAAGAATGGGGAACTATGTTCCAAACAAAAGAGCCATATAAATCAGAAACTATTCTGAATGAAACAAATAAGTGATTGATGAAATAGAGTTCAAAATAACGGTTATAAATGTGCTTGCTGAGGTTGTGAGAGTAAGGGAGGAACAAAGTGTAAATTTCAACAGAGATAGAAAAATATTAGAAAGTACCAAACAGAAATCACATTTCTAAAGAATACAATAACTGAACTGGAAAGTTCTATAGAGGGGTTCAATAGCAGACTAAATCAAGTAGAAGAAAAAAATCAGTAAACTCGATTGGAATTAATCTAAACAGAGGAGCAAAAAAATACAAAGTTATGAAAAAGAGTGAAGATAACTTAAGTAAACAACAAGCAGACCAATCAATATAATCAATATACAGGGTGTCCTAGAAGGAGAAGAGAGAGAAAGGGGCAGAAAACATATCATAGAAGTAATGGCTGAAAACTTCCCTAACCTGAGGAAAGAAATATATATCCAGATCCAGGAAGCACAAAGAGTACCAAAAAAGAAGAATCTAAGAGATCCACATGGAGACACATTGTAATTAAATTGTCAAAAGTTATAGACAAAGAGAACCTTAAAAGCATAAGAAAAAAAAAGCAACTTAGTACATACAAAGGATCATCATAAGATTATAAGCAGGTTTTTCAGCAGAAATTTTATAGAACAGAAGGGAGTGGGATAATATATTCAAAGTGTTGAAAGAAAAAAATAACTGCCAACCACAAATACTCTTCCTAGCAAAGCTGTCCTTCAGAATTAAAAGAGATATAGTTTTCCTGACAAACAAAAGATGGAGTTCACCCCTAGACCAGCCTTATTTAAAGAAATGTTAAAGGGAGTCCCTCAACCTCAAATGAAAGGATGATGATTAATAATTTTGAAGCATGATATCATAAAACTCACTTATAAAGTTAAATATATGAATCTAGAATACCTAACATTGTAATAGTGATGGGTAACTTAGTTATACCTCTAATATAAAGATTAAAAGATAGATGTATTACAAACTAATTTGTTAATTGCACAGCATAAAAATATTTAAATTGTGACATCAAAAACATAAAATGTGGATGAGAAGTATAAAATATAGAGCTTTTATAAAGATTCAAAGTTAATTTGTTATCACTTTAAAATAAATTTTTATAACTGTTAGGTGTTTTATGTAAGCCTCAAGGTAACCACAAGACCAAAACCTTAGTAGATACAAAAGAGATAAAAAGAAATCAAAATATGCCTCTATAGACAATAATTAAATCAAAAGGTAAGACAACAAGAATAGAAAGAACAAAACTATAAAATGGCCAGAAAACAGTTAACAAAATGTCAGTAGTAAGTTCATACCTATCAATAATTATTTTAAGTGTAAAAAGACTAAATTCTCTAATCAAAAGCTAGAGTAGCTAAAGATCAAGATTTAAAGGACACAAGTAAAAAACATAGATTTTTAAAAAACACGACCTAGTTAATTATATGTTGCTACAAGAGACTTGCCTTAGCTTTGAAGACATATATACACTGAAAATGAAAGGATTACAAAAGATATTTCATGCAACTGGAAACCAAAAGAAAGCAGATTAACTATATTTATAATAGATAAGGTAGACTTTAAGCCAAGTATTGTAATAAGAATCAAAGGAGGTCAATATATAATGATAAAATAGTCAATTCATCAAGAGGATATAAGAATTGTAAATATTTATGCATACCACATGAGACTACCTTAATATATTAAGCAAATATTAATAGATCTATAGGGAGAAATGCATAGCAGTAATAGTACATGACTTCAATACCCTACATTCAAGAATGAATAGATCACACAGACAGAAAATCAATAAGGAAGCAATGAACTTAAGCTACATGTTAGATCAGGTAGACCTAAAAGACATATACAGAACATTTATCAAGTTGAGTTCTTCTCAAGTGCACATGGAACATTCACCAAGATGCATCATATGTTAGGCCAAGACAAGTCTAAATATTTTAATATTAGGAGCACCTGGGTGGCTCAGTCAAGCATCTGACTTCAAGTCATGCTTTCATGATTCATGAGTTCAAGCCCTACATTGGGCTTGCTGCTGTCAGCACAGAATCTGCTTGAGATCTTCTGTCCCCCTCTGCCCTTCCTCTGCTTATGTCCTCTCAAAAATAAATTTTAAAACAAAACATGTTATTTTTAAAGTTTTTTTTTTTTTGAAACAGAGACAGAGGGTGAGTGGAGCAGGGGCAGAGAGAGAAAGAGACAGAATTCAAAACAGTCTCCAGGCTCTGAGCTGTCAGCACAGAATCCCATGTGGGGCTCGAACCCACAAACCATGAGATCATAACCTGAGCTGAAGTTGGACGCTTAACCAACTGAGCCACCCAGATGCCCCCCCCAAATTTTAAAATTAATATTAAAATCATATCAAGCATCTTTTCTGACCACATTGGTAGGAACAAGAAAACAATTATAAGAAGAAAACTGGAAAATTGACAAATATGTGGAAATTAAACAACATGTTACTGAACAATCAGTGGGCCAAAGAAAGAATCAACAGAGAAATCAAAGCATATCTTAAGACAAATGAAAATGGAAACAGTGTTATGAAACTTATGGGATGTAGCAAAAGCAGTTCTAAGAAGAAAGTTTGTAGAAATAAATGCCACGATAAAAAAGATTTCAAAAAAACATTTCACATCAAAGTATTAGAAAAAGAACAAAATTCTTTTAGCACGTTAGGAGAAGAAAAGAAATAGTAAAGATCGGATTAGAAATAAATTAAACAGAGATTTAAAAGAGTGGGAGAGGGTGCCTGGATGGCTCAGTAGGTTGAGCACTGGACTCTTGGTTTCAGCTCAGGTCATGATCTCACAGTGCATGAGTTCAAGTCCTGCATTAGGGTCTGTGCTGAAAGCAGAGAAGCCTACTTGGGATTCTTTCTTTGTGCCACTCCCCACTTGCATGCATTCTTACATTCTCTCTCTTTCTCAAAAATAAATAAACTTTATTTTAAAATAAATAAAAGAGAAAATATCAATGAATAAAACTAAGAGCTGGTTTTCTTAAAAGATTTTTAAAAATTAACAAACTTTTATCTACTTTAAGTACACTAATTTAAAAAAAGAGAAGAGTCCAACCAAATCAGAAATGAGAGAGAATTTACAACTGGCACCACAGAAATGCAAAGAATCATAAGAAACTACAGATAAATGAACAATTATATACCAACAAATTAGATTACCTAGAGGAACGGATAAATTCCTAGGAACATGCAATCTACCAAGACTGAATCATGAAGAAATAGAATATCTGAAAAGATGAAGTATTAGAAAGGATATTGAATCAGGATTCAAAACCTTACAATAAAAAATGTCCAGGACTAGACAGCTTCACTAGTGTATTCTGCTAAACATTTAAAGAATTAAACCCAATTCTTCTCAAAATCTTTCAAAAAACAAAGAGGAAGGAACACCTCTAAACTCATTTTATGAGGCCAACATTACCCTGATACCAAAACCAAACAGGATACTATAAGAAATGCAAATTACAGGCCAATATTCCTGATGAACATACATGCAAAAATTCTCAATAAAATATTAGCAAACTTATTTCAACAACACATTTAAAAAAATCATGCACCATGATCAAGTGAAATTTATTCCAGGGATACAGGATGGTTCAACATCTACAAATAAATTGATGTTAACAGAATGAAGGTTAACAATCCTAATTATCTCAATAGATGCAGAAAAAGCATTTAACAAAATCCAAAATTCTTTCATGATAAAAACTATTTAAAAACAAAAAAACAAACCGGGTATGGAAGGAACATGCTTCAACATAATAAAAACACACAGCTAACTTCATATATAATGGCAAAATGAAGCACTCACCTACTTGAACTGTTAAAACTACTTGATATTCTTCATTTGGCCTGTTTCTTTTCAATGTCTTCTTTATCTTCTCTTGATTACTCCATTTTGCTCTTTCCCTTGGAGTACATCTACCTAATCAAGATGTTGAATGACACTGAAGAGTTATGGTTATATGTTTCCAAGAAGAACTCTGCAGACTGGGTACCTCAACAGTATTTAGGGTTTCTGGTAGCAAAACTGGTGCAAGAAAGGCCAGTTCCTTTCCCCTGGTTTCCGGAAAAGAAACCCATTCCCCACCACTTGTAACCAACTCATACAGATGCAAAAGAATGAAAGTGGACCTCTATCTTACACCATAAATAAACATCAACTAAAAACGGATTAAGTCTTGAATATAAGACCTGAAACATTAAAACTTACAGAAAAACATAGTAGGCATCTTGACATTAGTATTGGCAATAATTTCTTAGATTTGACGCCAAAAACAAAGGCAACAAAGCAAAAATAAACAAGTGAAACTGCATCAAACTAAAAAGCTTCTGCCATCAAAGGAAATCAGCAACAAAACAAAAAGGCAGTATGTGGAATAGGAGGAACTATTTGCAAACCACATTTTTAATAAAGAGCTACCATCCAAAATATACAAGGATCTCATACATAACTCAATTTCAAAAACAAAACAAAACACCAAATAACCCAATTTGGCGAGGGGGGGGGAAGCAACTGAATAGATTTTTTAAAAGAAGACATACAGGTGGCCAACAGGTACATGAAAAGATACTGAACACCATTACTCATCAGGGAACTACACATCAAAACCACAGATATATCACCACATACTTATCAGGATGGCTATTGTCAAAAGAGATAACAAATTGCTGGTGAAGATGTGCAGAAAAGGAAACACTTGTGCACTGTTGGTGAAAATGTAAGTTGGAGCAACCACTGTGGAAAACAGTATGGAGCTTCCTCAAGAAACTGAAAATAGAACTATCATATGATCCAGCAATTCCACTTCCAGGTATATATTCAAAGTTAAGAAAATCAGTATCTTGAAGAGATACCTATATTTGCATCTTTATTTCACCATTATCCACATTAGTCAAAGTATGGAAAAAACCTGTGTCTGTCAATGGATACATAGTTAAAGAAAAGGTACACATGCATGCACAAGCAAACACACAATGGGACATTATTCAACCTTAAAAAGGAAGGAAACCATGCAATTTATGACAACATGGGTGAACCCAGAGGGCCTTGTGCTAAGTATAATAAGCCACACAAGAGAGAGAAACAAATACTGCATGGTGTCACTTATATATAGAATTGTTGAGGGAATAAAGTCAAATTTATAGACACAGAGAGTAGAATGGTGGTTGTCAGAAAATGAGAGGGGGGTGAGCAATAGGGAGATACTGGTTTAAGGGTACAAGCTTCTAGCTATGACGTGAATAAGGTCTGAGGAGCTAATATATAATATGGCAACTACAGTTGATAGTATTGTATAATTTAAGTATTAAATTTGCTAAGAAAGTAGAACTTAAGTGTTCTCACCAAAAAAGGGGAAAAATGTATTTATGTGAGGTGATGGAGGTGTTAATTAATTTAATGCTGGGAATCCCTTCACAATGTATACATTTATCAAATCATCATATTGTACACTTCTAATACATTACAATTTTGCCAATTATAGTAGAAAAATTGGGGGAAAAAAGCCTAAAAAGACAGTTTCTATATACTTACTATATCCCAAGCACTATTTCAAATCTTTTACTTGTATTTAGTCACCATAACAATCCTATTAGAAGAGTGCTACTATCATTCCATTTTTAAAAAGGGGAAATTGAGCACAGAGATTCTAACTTGTTCGGGGTCACTCAGCTAACTAGGATACATGCCCAGACAGTCTGGCTCCAGATCTGGCATTCTGTGTTATTATGAAAGCTAATTTAAAAAGAAAACTAAACAGCATAAGAAAAGTCAAGTGGAGGTACTTAAAGATAATTGATGCTGATTATAGAGTCTTTTAAGGTTCCTGGACCCAGTTCCACTGTAGTGGATGTGGAGAGTTCTCCATGAATAACACCAAGCAATTCTCAGTTACTGGTAAGGTATTCAACTCAATTCTGACACTATCTACCCAGAGATAGCATCAGATTCCACAGGATAAATGTTCAGCCCTACCATATCATACCACTTCCTCCAACCCCCTAGTTCAGATGCCAATCACAAGCCCCAGGCGTTACCTGTGCTTCAGTCTGACCAGCTATAGATCAGAGATTTCAACAGCCTCCTCCTTCCATTCAGTCAGTTTGCTAGACTGGCTCACAGAACTCAGGGAAAAACATTTACATTTACAACTGTATTAAAGGATACAATAAAGAATTTGAATCAAACCAGATGAAGAAATACATAGGTCAAGGTCCTGAAGAAAGGAACTTCTACCCTTGTGGAGCTTGGGACCCAGCTTGGGGGCACATGAAAATGTTTTGGTTCCCCAAGCATGGAAGCTCTCCAAAAAAAGGGGTCAAAAGCTGTTTTCTCTTGTGTTTTTATGAAGACTTAATTACATAGTCATGATTGACTTAGTCATTGGCTATTGGCTGATTCAACCTCCAGCCCCTCTCTTTTCCCTGGAGTGGGAGGGTAGAACCAAAAGTTTCAATCCTCTAATTACATGGTTAGTCCTCCTGACGACCAACCCCTACTCTTGCGTGGGGTCCAAAAGTCACCTCCATTAATAACAAGACAACTGTTTCACCTTTATGACTCTAAAGAGTTTACAGGAACTGTGGATGAAGACCAAATATATACTTCTTATAAATCATTCTGTCACATGGAGCTGTAAAAGTCAGCCAGAGGAAGGTGTTAATTGACTGTGGGCAAGTCATCTGAGTAAAGCTTGAAAGCAAACATCAGGAAGAGTAAATTAATGGGTGCCCCATGACCAAAAAGATGTAGAAAGGACAAATCTGTTAAAGTAGTTCAGGGAGAAATAGAGAGAACTTGCTAAATTACTCAAGTGGTAGACTAGTTTCCATTCAGTCCCAAGGAGCATATCTGTAGAGGTGAAGAAGGAACTGCATGGCAGGCTACTCTGTAGACAAAACAGACAAGGAGCTTCCTTCCTGGATCACTGTCTGAGCTGTTCATAGAAGGTTTGTGGTTCTTAGTCTTTTGAACATTGCAGAATTTGTCCTGACTCTACCAAAAAAATTAATCCCAAGGTTAAATGTTTTTGGAATAAAGGAGGACACCAGCTTTATTTTTCCTGAAGTGGTATATCAAAAAGTTAAATCTTGTTGCTAAAAGAAAAGAAATCTTTTCATGAACATTTATATTAAGGTCCACAGGAAACTTTCAGTCATGGAACTATTATTATTTCCTGATCCTGACCAAGTCCCCAGATAAACCGAGAAATGACCTAAAGTCCAAACCATCAATAACCAAAAAATGACCTGCTGCTTTATAATTCTTACTTTTATAATTACAAGGAAATTCTGCTCTCACTCATTAATATATTAAATTATATGTTGATGAACTTTCCAAATGACAGATCTTTCTAACAGCCTTTTTACCTTTTCTCACTTATGCTGGTATTTTAGACACTAAAAGACAACCATGCAGAGGAGAGTTCGTGAGTTTCAATCCATGAAAAGAAAAGGAAGGTAAACATGAAGAGAGTGAAAGGAAACTAAAATGCTTTGAATATTAAAAAAAAAGAAATGATTATGTTTACTTTGGATTCCAGCTGAGATACAGACCCATGTTTTTGTTTTTCTTTCTGCTTTAGATATCAAATTATAGCGAAAACTGTTAAGATCTCCAATTAACATGTAGATAGCACAGATTCAAAGTAAGGAAAATAAAAGAGAGGCAGAAACATTTTTTATTTCTCTTCAGTATATTCTCTCACTGTTTCTCCAATTTCCATCCCATGGAGGGAAATTGATGTGAACTGAAGATTGTTATTGCCTTCTGAACATGTAAGAGCTGTGACACAAAAGGAACTTTGGGGCTTTATGATTTATTGCTTTATCATTTTTAGTGCCATCTCTGTTCATCCTCAAATCCAGGGCGGCTACAAGACATATTAAAAGGGCAGCATCCCTGTATTTCCTTTTAAAAGGGCAAAGCACTTACCATTTTCTACATACAAAGCACTTATCTTTTAGCTCACTGTTTGATGAGTCACAATGAAGCCTTTTTTTCCTGACCTCTTTAATAGAGAATGCATTCCCACTCTCCTCAACCAACTCTTGAATTTTTATGCAACACGACTCTTATTTTCCTGAAAATTGTAGCTATTTTAGCCGACATTATCATTTTAAGGGACTGGTATTTTTGATTCACACACACACACACACACACACGCACACATTTCAAACTGTGCAGGTCAAACCGTGCAGATATAATCCTCTGTCAGCATCATTGGAGCCTATCGCCGACTATCTTAAGAGGCAAAAGTAAGCTCAGGCACCACCCAACTCTGTGGGACCAGAAAGCTTAAAGTCATTGGTCATTGAGAATTACCAATATAGTATACCCAGGTACTTAGTAAATGACTATGGTTGAACGTCAAATGTAGACAAATACCTGCTGTTAGATCTATTTTCTAAATATTGTTTATCTTCATTTCTGTGGACCAAAATTTGATTCCAGATTTTGATTTGGATACGTCTATTTAAACTAAATTATGTTTTATGGTTTTTTTCTTTGATTTCCTCCTTACCATAGTGCTCTTACCTATTCTTTGTCATAGACCATCATGAAGTTCAAAATCCAGCTTTATATGACGTATAAAACAGCGGTTGACAAGTAAAGGGCCAGATAGTAAATATTTAGACTTTCAGTCCATACAGTCTATGTTGCTGCTACTCAATTCTACTGTTGTAGATCCAAGAGCCGCCATTGACAGTATGCAAATAAGTGGATATGGCTGTGTTCCAATAATTTTATGCATGACATAGTTGGCTTTCAGTAATTATTTTGTAATTTCCTGTTCTGCAGGTGCAAACGCATATCTTTTATCTTAGTTATGCACTACATTAAAATTTCCAGAAGAAATTTAAAATGTCAGAGAATAAATTGAGTTTACACTCAAAAATAGAGATATGTGCCAAATACTATAAATTTTAAAATTCTACCTAAATGCTTACTTAAGACAGTTTTTTAAATCCCATTAATTTTCACATAATTGACTATTTTCAGAAGTAATGAGTTAACAAATACACACTCAAACTTACATGAAAGCACATTCCAATTACAACTTCGGATCCACATTACATTTAAGTAATTTTTGTTCCTTCACTTCCCCCACACCATAATGTTACACATAATTCTGAAGCATCTTCCATGCATCACCATCTTAAAACAAGCACAGAGGATAGAAGCAAAGTTTTAGTACAAATACCCAATTTTTTTTACTAGATTTAAATATAGCATATGAAAACTCCCAATTTGTGTACTGTAGTAATTGCAAAGATAAAGTAGCTATTTAAAAAGTATATCTCCCCCCCCCACAAAACTTTAGTTTACCAAAAATATGTTTTCCAATTCTAATTTGGAATCTGATAAGAAATTGCCAACTAAGAAAAATTAACTTTGCAAGTTCTGTCACACCATATGTCTACATTATCTTTGTTTTGTTTTTAGTAATAATATTATTATCTGCATATCTCCAAATAGAAAATATTTACAATCGAACTGTAAACTTTATTTTTTTTAAATCCTTTTAATAAAGGTGATTATTTTTGAGCCCTTCATTGAGAAGTCATAATTATCAAGATAAAAATCTTAAATAACTAGGAAAAAAAGGAAGAAAAATCCTTTTCAAAATGTTTTCCCTGGAGAATTTTGGATCACCACAATCCTGGGGCTCTTGCCATTTAAGGATTTTCCCCCATCTCTTTCAGTGCCAGTGCTATGAAGTTAGCTTTCTAGGAACAAATTTAAGTCTAAAATGTGGATATTAGGAACTCAGAAATAAACCCTATTTTATTAGCATTAACATTTAACCCTGCACATCAGAATCCTTACTATTGTGGATAATCCCTAAATAAGAAAATTTATAGCTCCTTAATTTTGTAATCTTTTTTTAACATTTTATTTATTTACTTTTTTACAAGTACTACAATGTAAAAATATTTAAAAAAAGAAAACCCTCTCACATGCATAAATGAAAGACTGCACACAAAGAACTCACATCTTTTCAAGCTTCAATAGTAAATATTCTGCTACTATGTATTAAATATTGCATGGTTTGCCCAAGCTAAGATGAAACCACATCATGAATCAATAAGCATTTTGCATTTTCTTTCATTATCTGCTTAAAGTCATGCCTACTGCACCTCTAAACATTTCATTAAATCCAATTGTACAGCAAACACTCCCAACATAAACTTAGATTGCATTGCAGTTTCACTTAACAGTATATAAAATGCTGTGTTGTGACAGGTATCAACTATCCATTAGATACTGAATCAATTTTTCTTAAGCACTACTCACTGCTTGCTTTTCTTGAAGCTAGATCATTCTGAAAATTTCCTGTTAGACCTATGAGTGCAAACATATGGTTTCTGTCTTCTGCCTGACTTATTTCACTTAGCATGACACCCTCAAGGTCCATCCACTTTCCTACAAATGGCCATATGTCATTCTTTCTCATTGCCATGTAGTACTCCATTGTGTATATATACCACATCTTTTTGATCCACTCATCAGGTGATAGACATTTAGGCTCTTTCCATGTTTTGGCTATTGTTGACATTGCTGCTATGAACATTGGGGTACATGTGCTCCTATGTGTGCTCCTATTGTAATCTTATAGTTTAAACTCCTACCCAGTAGGCCACTGGCACACACCTGCTTCACAAATAAATTTCAGGAAAATATTGTTTCCATTTAAATAAACATTAAGACGCCAATCCATACCTTTATCCCAGTTGATTCCTAGTATACTTGCACAAATCCCAGGATGTCAAACCCAAAATATTTTGTCAGGGGATCTGACAAGAATTAGTCAGAGAAAGACAAATACTATATGGTTTCACTCATTTGTGGAATTTAAGAAACAAAACAAATGAGCAAAGCAGGGAGGGTGGTAGGGGAGAAGGAGACACACCAAGAAAGAGACTCTTAACCATAGAGCATAAACTGACGGCTACCAGAGAGGAGGGGGTTGAGGGATGGTTTAGGTGATGGGGAATAAGGAGGGCACTTGCCACGATGAGCACCAGGTGTTGTACGGGAGCTTTGAATCACTATATTATACACCTGAAACTAATATTATGCCATATGTTAATTAACTGGAATTTAAATAAAACCTTTTTAAAAAATACAGAGGGCAAAAAAATAAAAGTATAATTACTCATAAACAATAACTTTAACTTGAAAAGAACTTGCCCTGTAATTTCTCCTTCTAAAATGTTTGTCAAGGTCCATTTTCCCCAAATTTATTCTCACTCTACCATTTCTAATATTCATTTGTTTTACAATACTTTTGTCTCTATTTAAAAGTTCTCTCTTGAGGCACCTGGGTGGCTGAGTCGGTTAAGTGTCTGACTTCAGCTCAGGTCAGGATCTCACAGCTTGTTGGTTAGAGCCCCACATCAAGCTCTTTGCAGACAGCTCAGAGCTTGGAGCCTGCCTCAGATTCCTTGTCTCAGTCTCTCTCTGCCCCTTCCTCCCTCCCTCTCTCTCTCTCAAAAACAAATAAATGTTTAAAAAAAATTAATTAAAAATTTTTAAAACTATCTCATTTCCTGGTAAAAGAAGATTCCATATGCAAAAGGGTCATACTAAATCCCTAGTGTCTATAAATCCTATTCATTCTTCATATCTTAAGAAGTGATAACCCTAAACCCCCCAAAAGAATCGAATTCTAAAAGTAAAAGAAACTCTAAACTTCAAACTGTAACACTGTCTTCTTCATATAAGTAATCATTTCTGGCCTCACAATTTGTTACCTGGAGTCCATGATTGGATATGTTCAGAAGTGGCCGAGACACAGTGACAGAAAATCTACATCTCATTCATCATGGCCTCCACATATCATAGTTATTTTTCTTCCTTGGCAGCAAGAAAAGCAGGGGAAGTCTTCTCTGTTGTTAGTCAAGAAAATCTGAAATTTGGAGTCATAAGTAGTCTTCTGACCTCTAAGGCAAGACATTTAACCTTTCTGAACTTCAACTTCTTCCCTCTTTTCTTTATACACATACAGCTTGAGTTTTAGAATTGTAATCGAAGGTGTTATATTTGATCTATTAATTTATTGATATTTTTGTGGAACTCTAGAAATATTAAATATAACACTCACTGGAAAAGCTTTTTAAAAAGCAATGAAATATGAGCATAGAGTTAACACAATATAGTAAGAGTGTTAAATAGTGAGGGGCTCAAGCTCACAGACTGTGAGATCATGACCTGACTGAAATCAAGAGTTGGACACTCAACCCACTAAGCCACCCAGACACCCATAATGAGCATTTAAAACTTAAAGCAGGGGCACCTGGGTGGCTCAGTTGGTTAAGCATCCAACTTCAGCTCATGTCATGATCTCGCATTTCATGGGTTTGAGCCCCATGTTGAGCTCTGTCCTGGCAGCTTGGAGCCTGGAGCCTGCTTTGGACTCTGTGTCTCCCTATCTTTATGTCCCTCCCCTGCTCATGCTCTGTCTCTCTGTCTCTCAAAAATAAATAAAATTAAAATAATTTTAAAAACTTAACACAAACCAAAGGAAGAAAAGTAAAGCTGACATCTACTTTCCCAGATATAAGACAGGGTATAGATTTCCCCATGTGCAAGAGGATCCTACATTGCTTAACCAATGCTACATTTCAAATTAGGAGAACCAGTAATTCATTAAATGCAACCAGCCTTTCTCCTACTGATTGGAGAGATTTTACTCTTTTTGAATGTATTTTAATTTGTTTCACAACCGAAGTCACTACCAACTTGACTCTGGCAGAAATATCTTAGTAGATTTTATGGTTACTATTCAAGAAACAGGGAACAGTTTGCTGTTTTTCAAAACTGCATTAATCTAGTAATGACAGCAGCAGAAACTTTACTGTTCCCCAAGCTCTTGACTCAGGTTACATTCCTATCCAAAAGAGTTCATCTTTCTATTTTAGTAATTATCACAATAATACTTTAGTAAAGTACAGATAAATGAGTGAATGATCTATTAAAACTTTTAATTGTACAGATTAAAGTACCCAGCTGAGTTGATTCCTTCATTTGTGCATCAGGCATTTTGAAATCAGGTAAAATAAATAAATCAAACCACTAAAAATGTTCTACTTCATGAAAACAGCTCTAAGAATAAGGAATCATCTCATATCATTTAATAAAAATGGGGAGGGGGGAAAAAGACATTGACTCTGATTAATCTTATATGAGGAAACTTTAAGCCAGCCATCACTAATCAGAAAAAGTCAATTTGATCTAAAATGAATTTTGGTTCATTTGGAATGTTTATTCAATTTTATTCAGATACACTGAAACTTTACTCAGTGTCTCAATTGTAATTTAAGCATCTGTATGATAAATGTTCCCACACAGTTTTAGAAAATGAAATGCCACATTTCAACTCATCTGAACTAATGAAATACCATTCAATAAATTAAACCCTGATGTGTTTGGTATCAGACATACAATTCACATTGACTACCAGTACCCTGTAATGATTTTAAGACAAGGCAAAAAAAAAAAATCAGAAATAATGACAGTTGGGACTTTCTAGCAAATCCACAGCAACCTACAGTCTTATCTGGATATGTGTGTTTGTTTATTGTTTCATAGTTTACTAATGATTCATGTTCACTGAATATGATCTTGTTAAGATGCTGCCAAAGAGAACACGTTATTCAAAACCTCATTCCTTCATTAAGAAATCTATTTCTCATAATCTGAGCCTATCTTCTTTCTTCCATGAATCTTTTACATTTTACATTTTTTAAAGTGACTAAAGCAATCCATCTTGTTTGGAAATAGCAATTGCATAAAAGAATGAATTGTACATTTTTGATACTAACTCAAGCACATTACATTTGTCTGGTTTTCTATTAATATTCATGAAATTTTTTGCACTATTTGTTTTCTAGATTGTATTTAATTTAGTTCCCACTTTTCTAGTAAATGTGGTTGAATAAAAGCTCAAATTGCTATTTTGTGAAGTGTACTGAAGTGTTAATGTGTAATATAGTTAGAAATGACTAATGAAGAAGTTAATAGGACCTTTTCTATGGTCTATTTCCCAATATGTTCTATAGCATGCTTGTATTATCACTGGTCTTTGTAGATTGGGACATACTGTATAAATATTTGCCATTGTCATCATTGTAAACTCTAATAAGCTAGAATATAATATAGGAGGATAGTATAAAACCAAATTTAAAAATTCTAATCATTTAGTTGCCTAGTATATGATCTAGCTATGTATTCCATAACCATCTCAGGCTCCACATTTCTAAAACATAATGTTTTGTCTTATCTAACATCACAAATACCCTCTTCCTCCTGTATTATGCATCCGAGTTATTGAGAACTGTTGAAAGCATGTGCTCTGACAGGAAATGATCCTAGATTCAAATCCTAGCTTTGCAGCTTTTCTTTGTATGGTCCTAGGCAAGTTGCTTAACCCAAGTGTCTTCATCTGCAGAATGTAGATAATAATGTTTACATCATAACTAAAAGAGATGATACAGATAAAGTGTTTTCACAAGGATCCTAAATCAGTGGTCAGAGTTTTTACTCAGTCTCGTTCTTTACCTCCTCCCCCTTGACAGCCAATCCAGGCTCATGTTTCCTCACTCCCTGAATATTGATCAGTCTCTTAACCTGCCCCCTTTCTCTTGACTCCCACTGTAAGAGCCTTAGTGAACAAACCCTCTTGCTCCCCTCATTCATTTCTGTGTCCTTCTCAATGGTTTCCTTCTCTCAACGATAAGCCCCTCCAATCCTTCTTCCATAGGACTTCCAAAATAATGTCGCTAAATATTATCTGGAATAATGTCAATACACCACAAATCTGATTATTTTGCTTTCCCAAATTAAATTTTCAGTAGCCTAAACCCAGATTCATTCATATGATTTTTAAAGCTCTCCATGATCTGAGGTGTGTGTAGCTATGGCTCACATGTCAGCATTATCTCTCGCTACTCCTCATCCTCAACCCTAGCTCTATCACACCTCACAGATATATCATCTTTTCAAGTCTAGAATAAAAGAAAAGCAACAAACATACCTCTCCAGATAGATGTAAGATGTCAGTTTTCATTACTGTGTTACACAATAGAATTAGCCATGTAACGTCTCTTAAAAGATGACTTGTTTGGTCATTACAGAAATAACAAGTAGAAATCAGAATTCTCAAAATCTTCTCAGACATGCAACACTGGTTTTTTTATTGCTAATACGAACTAATGCCTCCAATAACATCAGAGGTAGAGCTCACATCTAGGTGAGCCTAGAATCCAATTTTAATAGGATATGCTAGAGTGAATTTCTGAGAATTTATGATCAGGTTTTTTAATAATCACTCACTTTTTTATATAATGCTAAATGTAGTAGAATTTAAAGAGGTGAATTTTCGTACAGTGAAAAATTTTTTTAAAGAAAAAAATGCCAGGCCATGAAAATGCAATTGTGACACAGTAAGAATAAAAACTAGAAGTGTCAATTTGAGCATTATCCTCTTACTGGAATGAGCAATGTGTAACTTTCCCTTGCACGTTTTCAGTGATCCAGATGCGTCTCACATGATTTTTTACCCCAGTTTCATAGAAGATATATCACAATTTTATGGACAGGTGAAAATAAACATATTCTAGACACAAAAGTACTATCTTCAGAGTAATAGCAATGCCTGGCTCTGGTTTTCTCATTCAGTGGTGTGAACTTATTTTATATGTCACAGTTCCATGTCTAGTACTGCCTACTTAGTTCCCTTCTCCTCTCTGTGAATCACAGATATTTAAGGCTGTAACTGCACTTGAACTCTCATGATTTGAATTATCAAATTCATCTTTATGGATTTTCTCCATGGCAGTATAGCTTGCAGGATTTCAGAGCTTGTTTAAGTCATTCCAACACTGTTAGGCAGATCTGTCTCACTGATTGAATAAACATAAATTAACCACAATCCTGGATGAAGGAAGATTAAATATGCTTTGCCAGAGTCCAGCTCCAGCAGGTCCAGGGCTCCCTGAAGGATGGACAGGTGTCGGCAAAAGAGAGCAAGAGAGCAAGAGAGCCTCGGCTTCTTTCTGCTCACCAGGCAGGCGTCTCTGCACTGACCCAAGAGTCGGCTTTATTTAGTGAAAAAATGTATGGGATACAAAACAGAAGTGGCAATTGCTTTAGACAATGATTTCTGATGACAAATTCTTTGGTACGTAAAATTTCCCAGAACATAGATTGATAGAAGACTCATGCATAACCTTTATCAATAGTGATTGAAGTAAGAGACTAGATGCTTATCACTTGGGGAAGGAAGGTATCTTTAGCATTCAAATACAAGGCAATGTTTTGACCATAGCAAAAGCAAGAGTTAGTTCTTTTGTGAGTAGGGGTTAATAACCTGTTTTTCAAGGAGAAGAAAAACAGGTTTTCTCAGGAAGTGTAATATTTGCTCCTATAATCACAAAAAAAAGAAACTCCTAAAATAAGTTTTTTATAAGGTACAATTCGCATATTTTTAGCATAAGAAGGCAAGTCATTCCTGATATCAGTCAGTCAGGTGCCTTGGGGTTTGGTGCTCAAGCAGAAATTGAGTGGGGGTTGAGTGGGTGTAGACGCCATTTGCCATCTGATGGTGGGAGGCCTTGCAAACCCGCCTTACCTCACAAGGCGAGTTTTGCTCAGCTTATGAGTTCAGAAAAACTGGCTTCCTGCAATGCTTAATCTCTTTACTGTTCCTATAATTAAAATAAAATGACCATTAGTCAAGAGCTTCTTAAACTAGGCACCGCTGACCCTTTGGGACAGGTGAGTGCTGTGAGAGCTTGTTCTTTGCAGTGTAGAATGTTGAGCAACATCTCTGGCCTCTACATGCTAGATGTCCATAACACTGTATGTCTCCTACCCCAGGTGACAACCAAAACTATCTCCAGACATTGACAGACATTCCCTGAAAAAGGACAAAATCACCCCTGACTGAGAACCAATGCATTAGATTGTGCTATTTTTGAAATGCAGTATCTTATCAGGGGTTGGCAAACTACAAACCGTAAGCCAATCTGGCCACAGTCTATTTTTGTACAGCCACATGAGCTAAGAATGATTTTCACATCTTTAAAGGATGGCGAGGAGGAGGAGGAAGGAGAAAAAGATATGTAAGAGACTGTAGGTAGCCTGCAAAGTTTAAAATATTGCTACCTGGCACTCTATAGTAAAAGTCTGACAACCCTTGAGATGAGTAAACTGAGGATCCAGAAAGTCAACCTACTTGCCCAATTTCACACATTCTTATATCACTTCTAGTTCTTTCATTATCGTCTGCTTCTTATACTTCTGCAATGTATGTGACACATGACAATGAGCATTCAAAATTAGGTTCCAAATAAAGAGCAAGAAGAGATATCTTACATATGTTTGAGTTTGTAGTTGATGTTCTCTTTCCTGACTTCCTGTTTGGTTTGTACTGGGAATCCATGCAACATGTATTCTAGTTTCATATATACAACCCTTTTAGAGGAAAAAGGAAAACACTATTCTTTATATCTCAATTATGAGAATAAGAATTTTTGCCTACTTGATTTTAGAGAATATCATAAACTTTGAATGATTATTATACATTGAATCCAGGGAATGGTAAGAATCTTTGAATTCTCTATCTTTTTCTTCCAAGATTTTATTGAAATTCAAGTCTAACATGTAGTATTGGTTTCAGTAATAGAATTTAGTGATGCATTACTTACATAAAACACCCAGTGCTCATCACAGCAACTGCCCTTCCTTAATGCCCGTCACCTATTTAGCCCATCTCCCAACCACCTCCCCTCCAGCAACCATTAGTTTGTTCTCCATAGTTAAGAGTCTTTGGTTCACATCCCTCTCTGTTATTATCTTATTTTTTCTTCCCATAACCTATATTCATCTGTTTTGCTTCTTAAATTCCACATATGAGTGAAATCATATCATACTTGTCTTTCTCTGACTTATTTCACTTAACATAATACACTCTAGTATCATCCACATGATTGCAAATGACAAGATTTCATTCTTTTTTTTTTTAAGTTTATTTTAGGACAGAGACAGAGACAGAGAATGAGTTGGGAGGGGTATAGAGAGAGGAGTGAAGAAAGAATCCCAATCAGGAGCCACACTGTCTGATGGAGCTGGACATGGGGCTCAAATTCATGAACAGTGAGATCATGACCTGAGCCAAAATCAAGGGCCAGATGCTTAACCAACTAAGCCACTCAGACACCCCCAAGATTTCATTCTTTTTGATGGCTAATATCCCAGTGTGTGTGTGTGTGTGTGTGTGTGTGTGTGTGTGTGTGTGTGTAATGCTACATCCTCTGTATCCATTCATCAGTCAGTGGATGGACATTTAGGCTCTTTCCATAATTTGGCTATTGTTGGTAGTGCTGCTATAAATTTGGGGGGGTGCCCTTTTGAATCAGTATTTTTGTATCCTTTGGGTAAATACTTAGTACTGAAATTGCTGGGTCATAGGGTAGCTCTATTTTTAACTTTCTGAGGAGCCTCCACGCTGTTTTTCCAGAGTGGCTGTACCAGTTTGCATTCTCACCAACAGTGCAAGAGAGTTCCCCTTTTCTGTGCATCTTTGACAACATCTGTTGCTTCCTGAATTGTTCATTTTAGCTATTCTGACAGGTGTGAGATGGTATCTCATTGTGGCTTTGATTTGTATTTCCCTGATGATGAGTGATATTGAGCATCTTTCCATTTGTGAGTCATTTGTATGTCTTCTTTGGAGAAATGTCTATTAATTTCTTATGCCCATTTCTTAACTGGATTATTTGTTTTTTGAATGTTCAGTTTGGTAAGTTCCTTATAGATCTTGGATAATGACCCTTCATCAGATCTGTCATTTGCAAATTTCTTCTCCCATTCCATTGGTTGCCTTTTAGTTTTGCTGATTGTTTCCTTCACTGTGCAGAAGCTTTATCACGATGAAGTCCAGTACTTCATTTTTGCTTTTGTTTCCAAAACTCCAGAGACATGTGTAATATGAAACTGCTACAGCTGAGTTCAAAGAGGTTGTTGCCTGTGCTCCCCTCTAGGATTTGGATGACTTCCTTTCTCATATTTAGATTTTTCATCCATTTTCAATTTATTTTTGTATATGGTGTCAGAAAGTGGGCCAGTTTCATTCTTCTGTATGTCACTGCCAGTGTTCCCAGTACCATTTGTTGAAGAGACTTTTTTTTTCCATTGGATAGTCTTTCCTGCTTTGTCAAAGATTGACTATATAATTGTAGGTCCATTACTGAGTCCCCTTTTTGTTCCATTGATCTATGTGTCTGTTTTTATGCCAGTGCCATACTGTCTTAATGATGACAGCCTTGTAATACATCTTAAAGTCCAGAATTATTATGCCTCCCACTTTGCTTTGCTTTTCAACATTACTTTGGCTGTTCAGGGTCTTTTCTGGTTCCATTTGAATTTTAGAATTATCTATCTATTGCCTATTTCTCAACATAATACCACTTTTATTCCAAATAAAGAGCAGACACCCTTTTCTTTAAAATGCTCATTTCTTCAATTGTGTCAGTGAGTAGAATATTAATATTCAAGTTACCCAATTTTATCTTGCTCCAGCTTAAATTCTTTTTTTCTTTAGTGGTTTAAGAATTTCATGTATAATTTTTGTGGTTAGTTTTATGTTTAAGATTATCCTTTCTTCTTAATGCTCCACTTGTAGGTTTTCTGCTTGATAATCTGGTTTCTTTGACTTCCATGATTTAAGGCCATGTAGGATTCCCAGCTTTGCACACTGGAATCACCTGGGTAGCTTCAAAAAAATATATATGTGCCTGTGTTACATCCCTAGAGATTGAGAGTTAATTGGTTGGGGATGTGGCCTGATCAGTGTTTTTGTAGGACCTCCAGGAGATGCCAATGTGGAAACAAGTTTGGGGAGTACTGATGAAAGAGTTAAGTATGCAGATTCAGAGCCAGACTATGTGGAGCCACAACCTGGATTTGCTCCTTGTGAGGTTGGACAAATCACTTACAGTCTCACGCTTCCAATCCCTTATCTGTAAAGTAGACACTATAAGATAACATTACTTACTTTTGGAGGTTGTTGTGAGTTAATCTATGTAGTATATAAAAGCACTTGGTACTTGGCATTTAGTAAATCTTAATCAACTATTAGAGATTAGTTTAGTAGCAGTAGTAGTGTTGGTGATTCATTACTTTGTGTTGTCTTCAATACAATTACTTTCTCATTCTCTTCAACATTTTTGTTGTTATTTTTGATTTAGCACTTAATGGAGCAAGAATTTTGTCTACCATTTAATTTGAATACACTCCTGTTATAAACCATTACAAAATACAGGCCTGACCAATGACAATCTATTAGGAATCTAGAACCATTTTACTTCCATTTACTTTGTTGAATTTACATTGATTAAATCAAAGTTCCTAACAAGCTGCAGTGTGATCATGTTCAAAAGGAAAGATACTATTTCTTTCTGATTTTTTTTTCTCAGCTACTCAACAGCTAAATATTTGTTAAAGCCAAGTCATTTTAATTATCTGTACATATTAAAAGTATAGGTCCACTCATAATTTAATATGTACATATTCTTTTTCTTAAGTTTGTTTTATTTTTTTTTAAATAGGCTTCACACCCAATGTGAAGCCGAATGCAAGGCTTGAACTCACTACCCTGGAATCCAGACCTGAGCTGAGACCAGCAGTCAGCTGCTTAACCAACTCAGCCACCCAGGCACCCTTATATATATTCTGATCTCATTTGTGTCTGTATTACTTTTTAGCTATTGAATTTATATACATAAAGAATTATTAGTATAATTTGGGAGGTTCTAGAAAACTTAACATTTCTCATTTTTCCAGGGATTATATTTGTTTTATTACCTTTTTAGTCACACCTAATCTGAATGTAATTAAATTAACCTACTATATATTTTCTGTGTGAATTTGAATAGACAAGAAATTTTGACAGTTTGTGTAGACTTTTTGCCTAGGTTTGAATAATTTGTTTAAAAATGTCTGCAAAAGAATTTCTGACCTATTTTAGATAGTTAATCTCTTTATTAGAGTTATCATTCATTGCTTATGAATGTATTTTCAAATACTCTTTCTCAGATTCAGAGGTAAGATTATCTCTTGGACAGTTTACCTAAAATATTTTAGAAAATAAAATCCTTGATACTTTTCACCATTATCTTAATCCTCCTGAAAAGGTAAATTATATCTTGCCAGCATTGGGCAAGAAACCAAATTTAATGGCTATGTGCCTATTAGAGTAAAAGGATTCTGTCTTCTCTCAAGGAAGCAGACTTATGATGAATGGGTAAAAATTAATTTGAGTAAGGTTTTGATTCAGGGTATTAGGAGGAATAATAAACAATAAAAGACAAACAATAAAAAGACAGACAACCTAATTTTAAAACAGGCAAAGGACCTGAACAGATGTTTCGTCAAAGAAGACAGATAAAAGGTCAATAGGCCCATGAAGACATGATCAAAATCATTAGTCATTAGGGGAATCCAAATCAAAATTACAATAAGATACCCCTGTATACCTACTACAGTGGCTATAATTTTATTTTCAAAATGAAAAATAACAAGTGTTATTGGCAAAGGTATGAAAAAATTGGAACCCTAATATAACGCTGGTGGGAATCTAAAATAGTTGTCACTGTGGAGAACAATTTGATGGTTCCTCAAAAAGTTAAATATAATATTACTATATGACCCAGCAATTCTACTCCTGAGTATATACTCAGAAGAACTGAAAACAGGGACCCAAAGGTTTTTTTTGTTTTCTAGTTTTCATAGCAGCACTGTTCACAGTAGCCAAAAGCTGTGAACAAATACATGTGTCCATCGAGATAGATTTAAAAAAAAAAAAAAAGATGCCTTAAAAAGGAATGAAATTCTAATACATGTTACAACATGGATGGACCTTGAAAACTTCATGCTAAGGTGAAATAAGCCAGACACAAAAGAACAAATATTATTATATGATTCCACCTACATGAAATGTCTGGAATAGAAAAATTCATGGAAACAGAAATTAGATTTGAGGTTATTGGGGAGAGACTGGGGAATTAATGCTTAATAGGTATAGAGTTTCCATTTGGAGTGATGAAAAATTTTGGAAACAGTGGCGACTGTTGCACAATATTGTAAATATACTTAATGTAACTGACTTTTACACTTCAAAATAGTAAAAAAGGTAAATTTTATGTTTTATATGTTTTACCACAATTAAAAGCAGGTTTAAAAAAAAAAGCCTCTTGTGGGCAGATTCTGGATACCTGAGTCCTGAGAACATGATAGGCAAAAAATACTGTCTAGTGTGCCAAACTTTTTATTTTTTCTAGAAAGTTTTTGATGAGAAGGTATTAACAGAACAAATTTGGAAAATTACAAAATGGAAACAGGTACAACTTTAACGAAGGGTAACTTGGAAAATATCCAATAAAAATTACACACACAAACTTTCTTCTTTGGTAATTCTACTTGTAGAATCTACTTGTATAAAAAATGGAAATATTCTAAGTATCCATGGAGAGAGGAGTGGTTACATAAAATCCAAACAATGAAATACTCTACCACCTTAAAAAGAAACATGGAAACTCTTTGTGTCATGGTAGAACACAAACTATCTCCAAAACGGATTAAATAATAAAAGCATAATGGTAAGAATGTATATAGCATTTGTGTACACACGTGTGTGTATGTGTGTGCACTTACAGATGCATAGAGGATTTCTGGATAAATAAACAAGAAATTGGTAAGACCGGTTCCTCAATGTACAGGACTTGGGTCGGCCAGGTGTGAGATAGAAGAAAGATTTTGGACTATATACATAGCCTTGCATACCTTTTGAATCCTGAGTCATGTGAATATGTTGCATGCAAATAACAAAATGTTATCAAGTAATATTTTTAGTGGTACTTGGGTGGCTGCGTTAGTTAAGCAACTGACTTTGGCTCAGGTCCAAGATCTTACAGCTCATGCGGTTCATGAGTTCGAGCCCAGCATTGAGCTATGTGCTGACAGCTCAAAGCCTGGAGCCTGCTTCAGATTCTGTCTCTGTCTTTCCACCCCTCCCCTGCACTCTCGCTCACTCTCTCGCTCTCTCTTTCTCCCTCTCAAATATAAATAAGCATTTTTTTTAAATTCTAAAATAATCTTTTTATAGTCCCTCATTGTAGAAAATAGTACTTTACTGTAGGGGAAAAAGAACACATCTTCCTTTGCCCCTCATTTTTATAACAAGACCTACAACTTATTTAGCTAGTAAACATTCACTGAACTTTTACTGCAAATCATGGTTTCTCAAGACAAACTGTTGATAATTTAGAGATATATGCTTTGTTATTAGGGGCCGCCCTGTGAATTATAAGACGTTTAGTAGCATTGCTGACCTACCTCTTCCTACTAAATGTCAGTGGCACACTCCCTCTGCTGTTGTGACAGATTTCTCCAGACATTGCCAGATGTTCCCTAGGGGTAAATGGGGCAAAAAAGAAACCCAGATGGAGAAACACTGCCTTGATATAATCCATATATGGTGTTGAACCCAGTACCTCGTTTAAGAAAATCTTCAGTAAAGCGTACCTAACACACACACACATGTCATGCTTGTGTGCGCACACGCGCGCACACACACACACACACACACACACAAAGAATGACTTTTATACGAACACTGGCAGAACTGTTAAACAATGAAGAGACGGCTTCATGACATAATGAGCTCTCTTTCAATGGAATATTCAAACAGGTTGAAATTCATCCTTTACAAAGCCTTTAAAAAGTATCTTCTTTTAAGTAGGAGAATGGACTATGCATCTCAAGTCTTTCCCACCACTAGGACTCCTGGGTTCTGAGTACAGTTTACCCTGTTCATGTTTGCATTTACAGATCTATAACTGTTAACATGAGAAATTCTTCTTTATAAAGTTTGTCAGACTATTTTATTCTGCTAGCAAAAAGTGCATGGACCTGTGTTGTATTATGATGCTTTGCAAAAAGACCATGAAGAAAGAAAAGGGGAGGAGGATCATTTTTTTTCTTCTAAGTGCTAGAAAGGAAAGGAGCTTGATTCATATAACCCTATACTTAATCACTCAGAATGAAACAATCATTTGTGTATTTTAATATTCCTATTACATCTGGTGCTTTCTTTTTTCTTTGAAAACTATCACTTCAGGGAATTCTAGGCTCTGGCCGAGGCATTAGCAAAATGAGAGCCCCTTCTCAATTCAGAAAATGCTTTTGAGTAGAGAAAATATTCAAAGATCCTTTAATAAAGTTGGTAAGTTTCCTCATTTGTGGACACTTGCTTGTCCTCCACTTTACACTTCACAATGTAATATAGAAGTGTTTCTGTGACGACAACACACTTTGATTCCCCAGAAGGTCTTTGAAAAGAAGGACGAGCTTTCTCCATCCGTCCACAGCACCAACGCTGAGAACTCCCTTTGGCCTAAAGAACTTATGATTTCAAAATTTGTATTATTCTCCCCAAGATTAAGACCCTAGATTCTCAGCTGGTTGAAGGTTAAAGTAAACCACCGTGGAAATGTTTGCTACTTTGATTGTCAACAAAACATCCGCAATTGATAAAAAGCTTTGAACATAAATATTTCCCTTTATCATAGATAGCAAACATAATCCTTCCCCCAACAGGTAATTAAAAAACAAATTCAAAGGAAATATTTTTAGATTTCAAAGTATCAAAAAATAAAGGACTGGATTGCTGAATATATTTTTACCGTTTCTTTTCCAGTTACTACTATGACTGTGTTCACCCTTAGTGTTTAGTGAATTAGTGAGCGTGGTCCCCTTTGTACTTTAAAGAGATTTGTTAGAATGTTTTTATTACTCTATTTGAATCGCAATAAATGCAGGTACTAGATGTAGATATTTGTAATAGATTTGTGTTTATTACATTAGTGTTTCAGGTCAAATTTAACTATAGTGAAAATGTTAAAAAAGAGATACACTTTTGCTATCTGATCCTCTTCATAACCACTCCACAACTGAGATATTTCTTAAACCTAAATCATTTAGATTATCTGTATACCTTCATAAGGTGTCTACTTAAAATTCAATATATACGCATTCTAATCTCATTTATGTCTGAATTTCATTTTAATTATTGAACACTGCTAATATTCAAATCCCCGCCTCTAATTTTTAACATTGTTTCATTAAAAAAAGAAAAACGTTTGCTCTGCGTTTGCTCATTGTGGCTGCTGTAACCAAATTGCCATAAACTTGGTGACTTAAAAGAGTAGAAATTTATTTTCTCATAGTTCTCAAATCCAGAACTATGAAATCACGGTGTCCGTAGAACCACCCTACCTCCAGAGGCTTGAAAGAAGATTTTTTTCCTCACTTTTTCTATATTTGAGTCATTGGCAGCATTGTTTTGTGTGTGTGTGTTTCTGGAATTCACTTCAATCTTTGTCTCCGTCTTGCAGCTACGTCAGTTACCAAACCCAGCTGTGTCTGTTAGGGACTGTGTGACCTAAAATAGTTAGCCTCTCGGCTAACTTCCTAATTCAACTTCCTAATCTTTAAATGGTAAAAACATGTTTCTGCTTAATTCATGTGGAGGATGATGTTCAATATTTTAAAGTTCTTGGGGAGGAGAACCTGACTAGCTCAGTTACTAGAGTGTGGGACAGTTAATCTGGGAGTGTTGCGTTCAAGCCCCACATTGAGCATAGAGTTTACTTTTTTAAAAAGAATTTAAAGTACCTGAGGAAAATCCAATGCTTAGTTCATAATAAAAGATACATAAATTCTATTAAACAAAGAAAATTATCCCATTATAAGAGGCCACTGCTAATAATAACAATGTATACCCAGTGAAGGTATCTCTGTCACTTTCAAATGATGTATTCCAGTGTGTCCTCTCATTGGTCAGGCATTGCTTACAATAGATAGAAGATAAGACAGAGCAGCATGAAAGCACCAGATACTAGACTGGGGCTCTTTAAAGAAGAGCAAAAAATACTATAGATGAGGGAAAAAAAATATTCTCCTTTTTGTTTGTTTCCTATAATCAGTAAAGATAAGCACTCTTTGAACTCCCTACTTTCATTTCTGCCTCATGAGCCTGGCAGTCAGAAGGTCCCAGTTTGTATCTCTGAATAAAATCTTCCCAGCACCACTTGCTAACTGAGTTTGAGTGAGCCTTGAAGACGTAGCACAAATCTGTCAGCTCCCATTAACAGTAACCTACACGGCCAATACTAGCGTGCTGGCCCTGATTCCTCTGGTTTCGGTGAAAATTGGCCTCTCAAAGAATGACAGTGTCTTTCTTGTGTACCTCTAGAAAAACCTTCAGAAGACAACTGCTTTATCTACCTCCACTTCCCCATCACTTACTAGTTTCTTATATCCTAGGGATTCATTTGTCTATTAAATGAATAGATCCATTTTAAGTTGTATAAGGTAATTTTCATGAGCACTAATTTATTTTATGCTTTATTTCCCTACAAAGATTTTACCTTTGTCTTCTATTTCCCACTATTTTCCCTCATATGAAAAACTACCTTAGACTCAGTCCTATAATAGAATAATGAACAAATTTTAGTATGAACAAATGTAATTTTTTTAAATTTTTAAATATTTATTTATTTTTGAAAGAGAGAAAGAGACAGACTGCAAGCCAGGGAGGGACAGAAAGAGAGGGAGACACAGAATCGGAAGCAGGTTCCAGGCTGTGCACTGTCAGCACTCGAACCCAGGAACTATGAGATCATGACCTGAGCCAAAGTCAGACACTTAACGACTGAGCCACCCAGTCACCCCTGAACAAACGTACATGTTTTAAGATAAAGTAAAATATTAGAGTTTAAGGGTGACTACCTTAAATCATTTTGGCTCAAGAGTATATGAATAAAATTAACTGAGGTTATATATTTAGAGCTTATTAAATAGTTTTCTATTTGATTCAAGTAATATAAAATTTTCAAACTATCTCTAACTATCAGCAGTTTTGCTCTGCATATGAGATGACATGGATTTTGGTCTACTTGGAGTATTTCACTTATCATCTTCTGGAAAACTTCTAAAAGTTTAATGTACTTGTTTTTCTTATCATAAGCAATCCCAGAAGTATGTTGTCTCTATTGTAAGGAGAAAAAACAAAACATTTTTTCATCATCCTGATCATTTATTTAATTTTTTCTCAGTCTGTAAATTAGGAGGGCTTTCATGGGAGGTATTAATAAGAAATAGACCCCAAATTAAGGAAGGGGTAGTAGTGCTTTTTTCAGGTAAGCCTAGATTACATATATTCATTGATCCCTTCTATTTTGTATTGACTGAATTTCTAAAATTTTACTTGCCTGGTTATCTCCAAATTGAAAGTTTACTTGGGGTAAGAACTTTACTTTTCTTCTCTCCATGTGAGAAGTTTTAAAGATGAGGAAGACATGTTTGGCAAAGGTACATAAGAAAGACAATTAGAGGGGGAAGTGGCATGCATTAACACCTTGGAAACCATAAAGAAAAAGTTATATATAAGAATGAGAAATAGATGGACTAGCCCAGAGAAAATTGAATAAGCTGAAACAAGGGACACTTAGATGGTATGCCAGCTGACAAAGAAATATGAAACCAAAGAGGTATTGATCCTGAGGCACGGCTCACTGGATCACACTACAGCCTTTTTACACTTAGAGTGATGAGAATATTTCCAACTTCAGCTTAGAGAGAGCTTGTGAAATTTAAATCCTTTGCATCTCTATTAATCTACTCTCTCTTCATATTTTTAATAAAAGCTAGATTAATAAATTGGACTAAATATGATACAGTATAAATATTTTAACATTGAAATATTATTTTTAAAAATCTCAAAATAATCAGCCAGGAAAATCAATTATATGCTGCAAATAATACTAATATACAAAAACTAGTATTTAGAAGACAGGTAAATGATACCTTCATTATTTAGGTAAGGCAATTTTGTAAGAAGCAGCCATCACTCACTGTAATGCTTCTAAAAAATGACAGGGACACACATGGCTTTTTCCTAAGGGAAACTTGTCTTTGGTTTCACTTCTGAGCTAATGGAAATGAATCTCTCTACATACCCATATCATCAGAATGGCTTTTTGTTCAAATTTGGTGAAATAATTTATTATTAAATTGATTTTTTTTCAAATGCTATTTCAACTTGGGAAACTTGAGCAGCTCACTGTATGTGTGTGTGAGAGTCTAGGTGTTGAAGAGGAAAGGAAACAAGGGACACTTAAATGGTTTGCCAGCTGACAAAGAAATCTGAAACCAGTATTTTCAACTCCTGAGTTTTTACTGTTTACTTAGTGGACTGGATACAAATATACCCCAAGATTGCTAAAATCAAATGAATTGAGCTAATCAGTATTAGACTTGAAGGGTAAAACTAAATACTACCTGGCATTTATAAACTGCATATGTGTAGGTTTTAGGGGTTATATTCTTAAAACTCCCATCTATCAGCAGAGTAAGCTGATCCAACCTAGAGCTGTGAACAGAGTATGAATAAAACAAATTTCCTGTTGAAGTTCCAAATTAAAATGCCAGCAATGAACCTAAGCTTTGCAACTTAATGCCCTTGTTCTAAGTGAATACTTAAATCCTACTAAGAAATATTCAAGAATCAGGGGCACCTGTGTGGTTCAGTAGGTTAAGTGTCTGACTTCAGCTCAGGTCATGATCTCATGGTTTATGGCTTTGAGCCCCGCATCGTGCTCTGTGCTGACAGCTTAGAGCCTGCTTCAGATTCTGTGTCTCCCTCTCTCATTCTGCCCCTCCCCCACTCATGCTCTCTTTCTCTCTGTGTCAGTAATAAATAAACATTAAAAAAAAATTTTACAGAAATATTCAAGAATCTCCGTGAATTCAAGATCTTAGTGGGAAAAGGGTAGGCTAAGGGGTTGAATGATTTGTAGCTTTTGCCAGTTCCCCAGGCATAAACACGCCCACCGTGGTCAAGTTCAAGCTACCAACATGAATTCACAGATGTGGAATTGAGTAGGAATGCACAAAACCAGCTCTTGTGCGTCCCTGCTAGCCTTCGCCGGCACACCATTGAAGCTTCTTACCATGGTGTTCAGATAGATTAAAGCCAGATGTCAGGTCAAAAAACACAGCATTTCTGGATACAAATTTCAATTTGTGTAATTGTGATAGTCATTATGTGAATGTTTTTACTGGGTAAAGAAACGAGGGTATTCTGGCCGTCTGTACTTTTACAGATGCTACCGGAAGACCATGAAATCTGTGGGATGTGCTGTAGGTGCCAGTGCACATGAATTGGATAGTGTAGTCAGAAGTACAATCACAGTTTTTGGAATATCTGTGATACCTCATGACAGCTGGTTGGATGTTCCCTTGACGACTGCCCTGGCTAATCAAGGGTGTAAATGAAGTTCCCGCTCCAGCAGTCCTCAGGAATCATTGCAGATTCTTTCTTTAATATCAGTGCTTTACAGGAGAATGCCTCGGTTTTCTCAGTGACTTATTATTCAGGATATTGGGTCTATCTGTCAGTCAGAAGAAAGGCTAAATAAAATAACCTAAAGCCAATGACCGTCCCATGACAGTCATCTAGAGACAGGAAGTTCCCGTAACAGTCACCTAGCAGACCGAGGTCAGGCAGCATCCCTTGTACACACTGTTTGTGTGGCCAGCCTGGCCCCCTCTTAGGTGCTCTAAATAAAAAGGCATGCTTCAAGGTGCTTTTTGATGGGTTTACATTGCTTTTATTCGGCAAAGGGCCTAACAGTGATTTTTGTGTCTGATCTTTTTTTACACTCATTTAACATATAGATTGTGCTGAGTCACAGTGACAACCTCAAGCAGTATGGCTGTGTTGATAGGGCTGTATGAAATCTTCATGCTCATGAACATCATCTTCTTAAATTTGCCCACACAGCCATGACAATCACATTAGATACATGACTGGTAAGGAAAGCTGTATGTCTCTGGACAGTTTCATCCATACTGCCTGATATATAATCTTTTAAATATATTATATATTATATATATATAAACATATAATATATTATATGTTGCAAACAGGGAGCTAAAACAATCACACTGTCAATTAGATCCTATCTGTGGGGACCAGACGCCTTTCAGGGCCTCTCATCTCTGCCATGTACCTTTACTGCCATCTGCTGATATGAGTCTCCTCTCTCAGCTAGTCATGTACAGAGCTAACTCTCCCAAGTCCTGGGAAACTCTGGGCTGAATATGAAGATCATAACTGCTAACAACTGAGGTTAAGCTCTCTCAGTACTAAGTTGAGCCTGAAAGAGTTTTCTGATGAAAGTTCCAAGCTGAAGCTTAATGTGAAAGCTATCCATTCCTTTCAGAGTAATACTTAGCATTTGATAAACATTAAGGCTGGTTATTTTTGATCAGAATAGTTATACTACAGATTCATTCAACTGCTATCTATATTAAGAGTTATCCATATAGAGAACTTGTCTTTACATTCATTTTTAAAGTCTAATTTAGGTAAATAAAGAAATAAACCTGCTAGCAAAGTTAAAATTTAAAATAGACAAGCTAGCATCATTGCTGGTTAATAGACAAACCTAGTGAGTGATAAGAGAAAAGAACATATTTTGCACTTGTGGAAGGATTCAGTGTCCCATCTACTTTGTAGTATTCTCTAGAAGCAGTTGATGCTGTTCAGTTATATTACTTTTATATCATGGCTTAAAATTCTATAGCTACAACAATTACGCATGAGCTATGTTTTGTGAGCCTTCAGCATAGCACTACATTGGCCT